>JAFBJZ010000108.1:0-17500 GCA_016785225.1 Psettodes erumei | reverse complement strand
AAAACTAGTCATAAACAGACAAAGAAAAACACTCGTATGGACAAGCAGGCAAGCAGCAGGGTAAGTGTGTGCCAGTCTTTCCGCAAGTTAAAATCAACCCCCCCCCTCCCCACCAACACAACCCCAACAAAGACACAAACACGTGGTGATAAGGATACAGTCCTGGTGAAGGACAAAGGCCTCCGCAATCTGCAAAGAGAGAGAGACAGAGCAATTTTATAAAAGCTTTTATAAATGCACGCTTCTATCATCTCTAATCAAAACCATGTGCGTGTTTTTGTCACGACAGAAGCTATCAGAGGACCTGTGGCTAAAAGGGGTTTAAAACCAGCTCGAAACTATTCCTCATGTAGGGAGGGTGGCTCCTGAACAGGACACGGGGATCAGTCAAACACAGACAGGATCTTAACAAACACGAGAGAAAAGAGGAAGAAAACGCGCAAATGCAGAACATCGAAACACCACAAAGCTGAAACGCAGTTACTGTTCTGCTGCAGTTGCAACGACTTTGGTAATCATTAACTATGACGGGAAAAACATAATCTGATCTCGCAAACTTTACGCAGCATTTAAGCAAGTCCGCCGCATTTAGGAGCGACGGCGAAGAGAGAGGCGGACGGCAAGACGGAATAACGAGAGAGATCGTGGTCGGCACTCTACCTCTCCTCCGCAAGTTTCGCTTTCATGCCGCTCAGCTGATCGCAGAGTAAGAGAAGTGTGTGTGTGTGTGTGTGTGTTTGAGATGGGGGGCAAAGAGAGACAGGAGGAAAGGAGGGCACAAAAGGCTCTCGCATTTCTAATGAAGTGAGGGCTGGTGTGACGTCTGAATGAGCTCTCGAGATAAATCTCCTGACACTGACACACGCAAATAAAGTCGGGAGGGAAGCGTTCAACCCGCCCGTTGACTGCAGTGGTAGATCAGTTACATCACAGATAAGACACACATATCCACAGTAAGTGCAGTGCAGGTTTTTTTCCACAAATATGACAACCGGCACGACAAAAATGGGAAAATAAAACAAATATGTTTGTAAACACAACTAATTTAAACCCAATACGATAAATACGATGGATTAACTTCATATTCATATTTTTGTTAATGGTGTCAGCTTCTCACTCTCTCCCCTTTCATAAAAACTAGTTTACAGGTTATTTTATTGACTAAATTCTCTTATCAAACAATTTTATCTTACCTTGTTTAGCGGCTACTTCTGTATGTAATAAGTTACTGTGACTCAACCTAACAGTAATAATTCAATCCCATTTTTATCCAGGCTTTCACTGTTGTAATGTTACCTACCTACAGTGTAACATGAGCGTGGTTAATGTAGTGACTGAGGACGTGCCTGTGAGTCCAAAAAAGCCAAAGATGTAAAAGCTTCAAACTGGTTTTTCCAACAGCAAAAACGCACAAACTCGCACGATGAGTCACGATAAATTAGCATGGTTGAGTAGAATGCGTGCGAATGTGCGGCAGGTATGCGGCGCAAAAGACAGTCGTAAAAGTATTATATTTACTAAACTACATAACTAAAAATACGTCTTAGTGTATAGGAATAGAATATTTCAATATTCATCTTTAATGAGAATATTTGCTATTTATTGGTGGGTGTTAGTTTCGACATGTTTAGAAGTAGTCCAAAGGTTTGGCGCTGTTGGACTGGATCTGAAGCTGCCGGTGTCACTGAAACCCTGGAAACCTTTTCCCCCACTCACTGCCAGTGCCGCGATGCAGAGGTTGGGACCTTACTCTGAAATCGTTACCCACAACATTTCCCAAAAGGTTTGTTTTAGAAAGAGGCGAAGGCGCAGTCATGTGTTGTTTTAAAAAAAAAATCCCCCCACACACACCTGTTTGTTGGATGTAAAAATACCTCAGGTGTGCCTGACAGAAGCATTTATGAATCAAACTGACAGAAATATTCACACACACACACACACACACACCCTACAACATCATGTTCTGCCATGTGTGTTGAAGAAAAAACAGCTGATGTTTTTGCGCAGACACTTCCACGCCTCAGGGTACAAAGTGCCATTCCGATTACTGGGGTTGAGAAGATAACAGGGATTTAATACCAAGGGCGAGAGCAAGGGCTTAAAGGGGCTGAAGTGACAGAAAGACGGCGAGAAACAACAAACCGTTAAAGGGGAGGGTGCGCTCAAATGTGTGAGTGACAGAAGTGGTGGTGCTTCACTGCTGGTGGTATCTGTCGTATGCCAGAAGCACGACCAGACGGGTTACCTGGTGAAGGTAATGTGGAAGTTGAGTGTCATCTCCTCTTTGTGCCAACTGCTCCAGAGACTCCAGTAGAGCAAGTCTTGGATTAGGCCCAGTGGTGCAGGTGGAGACTGAGAAACTGGCGGGCGCCGGCACGGAAGCAACGTGCTCCCGACGTGAGGTTACCGGGCCTGCGGCGGAAGTGGATTCTGTGCCAGTGATCGTGGGCCCCGTGGTGGAGGCTGCACTCACGGGAGCGGAGGCAACGGGAGCGTCGAGCCTCGTGGTGCGAGCAGCGGCTACAAATGTCTCTGCAGTTGAGGTGACGGGTCCCGCATATGACCCGGGAGGCCCAGTGCCGAGGACGGGCTCTGCAGATGAGGTCAGATGTTCTGTGGTGGAGTCTGTACTTTCTAATATCCTGCCTGTAGCTTCTGTGATACGTGTAAGCCCAATTTGGCCGGCGGGCCTCCCACCTGAGCTTATATCTACAGTCCCCGCGGCGAAGGCAACCGATCCAGCGTCGGACATGCGAGAGTCCACTCTGACGTCGCTCTCGCTGAATTCCACCGGGCTGACGGGATACGCAGAGTCTGGACTGATCGCTGGCATGACAGGGGAAGTCGGCTCTGGACTGGTCCCAGGGCTGAAAGAACACTGAGTCTCCAGCAGACTGCCTGCAGAAGAGAAAAGAGAGATGAGAAAGATAAAGAGACGAAGAGAACCACTGGGGCAAGGTGAGCCTGCTAGAGCAAGATGGCTTACAAACAGCTGTCTAACATTCCTGAAGAAGGTGTATAATTGAGGTTATACACAGATGTGTAACAGACTGTAAAGAGTAGAGCTGCTCCAATACGAAACTGACACTTCAATTTGTGGCAGAGTCACAGCACAGTCCGCTAAAAAAAAACAAAAAAAAAAACACCCAAGAGCCATTGTTGGTTAAAACAATAACCAACAATGGCTTTATAATAGTATAAATACCTTGTGAGTTTTGTCGATGGTTATAATCTAACACTTGTGTGATGATCTTTTGTGGAAACAAATCTCTAAAAACAACCGACAAAAGACCAGCTAAAGGAGTTCCTCGCTATATGAGCATTTGTAGCGGGTATGACATTAGAAAAAGTGACTGGCGTGTAAACACTCCTATAACTTTCTGTGTGTGTGTGTGTGTGTGTGTGTGTGTGTGTGTGTACACGTGCAAATCTGCAAAAGCAGAAGTGTGAGCAGGCGTCGTGTTGCACTGTAACCTGTGATACAGCGTGGCCCCGCAGTCGGGCAGGCCTCCGTCTAAAAAGCCGACGGCGGTGAGCACACGACGGGCTCCGACCACGGCGTTAGCCTTCACTGCGCTGTCATTACTTGAACTATCACGGCGGATCAGTGAAAGCTAACACTCAATGAAAAATTCATAGCAGGACTCTTAAAACGCGGTGGCTGGATTAATACCGAGTCAATACTTATGAAAAAGTGTCTTCCACATACTTCAAAGTGTTTCCATGCCACATTTGCTGAGGAATGAGAATTAGTGTTTTTTAACTTAGAATAAACCAGAAATGATGCAGACTTTATTACACAGTAAAAAAAAACGGGAGGAGCTTCATCTCGAGGTGACGTTACCGCAGCCACCATGGAACTGGTACCGAAGAAAAATAATACGTCACCCAGTTTTTGCCCCGTGTTCGGCTGCACTTTGTATATAAAAAAAATAGTATAAAACAAACAAACAAACAAAAAAACAATCTAACCGCTGTCTCAGCGCTGATTGGACGAGGTGGTTACTGGGTAGAGCCAAAAACTTTACTGAAGTAGGCTAAGAGTGTGTGTGTCTGTGTGAACGGCGGTGAACGGTGTGTGTAAAATCGGCAAGTAAACAAAATATCGGCGATCGTCCTTTCAATCGCCAGTGGACACAACCCCAGTGTGTACGTTACCTACCAGTTTCTGAATATGAAGAATCAGTCATGGGAGTGTCGGGAGACTGGCAGCGAATTAGACAACTTGATGCCTCCGATCCTCCTCCTCCTCCTCCTCCTCCTCTTCCTTCATCACCTCGTCGACGTCTTCTTCCTCATCCTTCTCTCTGCCTCGTCCTGCGTGGCCCTCCTTCCCCTGTTCCTCCTCGTCGTCCCTCCCATTGTTGTTGTTTTGGACGAGCCTGCGCCCTCCCTCCTCTTCACTTTGCGGAGGAGGGAGAACCTGATTCTGGACGAGTGCGTTTGTCCGGTTGAGGTTGCGGGTTTGGGCAGTGAGAGCTTCGGGGTCGGGTAGGTTATCACAGAGGTCGGCCCTGCCCACAGGAATTTGTGACATCGCTCTGCCCTCCCTCTCAAACTGACCTGTAGAGTGAGAAGAATGTCAGGAAATAAAGGATCAGTTGAAACTGCACTACCGACGAAGTGAGCAACTGTGACAGTAATACGGCATGAACGCCATTTCGGCTGACTCCATATTTACGGGTCTGACTTCCAGTTGAAACTTGAGATAAAGCAACAACAGCAGCGACAAAAACACCCAGCTTTATTCACTCTCAGCAGCTTTTAGCTGAGGTTGTTTTCATCGTAACGCCCATCCAGTCAGTGTTTATAATGTGGCTTTCTGGTAGCTGCTCTTAAATATGCTGAGTTTATATGTTGTGTTACGCTTTGTGGAATTTTAAAAGCTCACCACCATGATCCATTGGGCTCCGCCCTCACAGTGTCGGACCTTTCAGCCTGAAGGTCAGTGCTGTCTGTTAGACCAGCCCCTCTTAGAGCCTGAGACAAAAAAAAAGGACAAAAACCAAAAAAAAAGGCAGACGTGAATATCAGATAGGAAAAGAAACGCAGATAAAGCCAGAGATGACAGCGAGAGTGAGAAAGGGAAACGCGCAAAACAAGTTTAGCATCATTCTCGAGTTGTCAAACAAACCCCAGGGCTTAAAGAGATTTTAGAAAACGTCTTCGCCTACAGTCCTACCGTCAGCTTGAAACAGCACGGCAAAGCATGGCCTCGGAAATGAGAATTAAATCAACATTTAATTTAACTTTAATGTTGGTATTTTTAAAAATTCACTTTATTAAATTAAACACATATATAACGGGTTTGCATCCGATTTTACAACTGCACAAACGGGCGAATCAGAGCACAGCGTGAACCAGTGTGGTGCAAGAAAAATGCCCTTTCGTTTTACTGCCAGGTTCACAGCTGACTCTGCGAACACAAAGACCGACAGCGGCGGACGTGGGCAGTCATGAATATAGATAACTGTGTCTCCCGCAAACGAGACGGCCGTCAGTGCCTCAACCTTTCCGTCTGACATTTGTACCAAACTCCGGACCTATCCCCCTCCAACACACGTAGTCTGTGAGACAACAGTCTGCAGTCAAGAGCACAATCCACCTTCAGCGCACACACATGCGTGGCTGCAAGCATCTAACTTGCATAAGCTCTCCACGTTTCACAAACCACCCTCTGGATATGTGCTCTGTCCCTCTGGGTTTCCTGGATATCTAAGCTTCCACACGGAACCGAGCATACATCGGTGGCTGTGTTGGAGTCTAATTAGTCTTAGCTGTAAATGTCCCCCTGGAAGATAAGACGGTCCCAGAACGGGACAAAGAACCTCCACTATAAGGCTTATGCAACGCCAACTGCCGGGTTACACACCTGCAAGACACCTTCATGGTGCTTTGTAGAGGTTTGTGTTTTTTAATCCACAGTTTTATTTTTCCACTTCCGGGCAGCCCATCGCTCCATACACCCATCTATCCTCTCCTCCTTTCTTGTCTGCCCCCTACTCCACAGGGGACCATGAATAATGCAAGACGGGAGAAGGGGACAAACGGAGGAGGGAATGCAGCCAAATGGGACGAGCACAAAGGTGAAAGAAACAGACCCTGTCCTGTGACGGGCCCTAACTGAGACTTGAGACAGACAGGACCACACTATTAAAATCAACTGACACTACTGACACATGCAGGGAGCAGACTGTCAGCTTATGAAAACAAATACAAAAAAAAAAAATCTAGCAGGTAAGCAAACGCGATGGAAAATATTGTGAGTAATAACAGATTAGTCATTAAAAGAGGCGAGGCGTTGGTGAAGCCTTCGCTTCAGGACAGAAAATGTCCAGCTAAGGTACAAAGTGTGAGGTGACTGAGAAAGTTTGACTTGGTGTTACATCCACACGTACATGTAGCTTTACCTAATGTCAGACAAGTTATCGTTTTCGAATCCGACGGGAGGGAAATGACGGACGGTTTCCCCCCCTAACGTACGTAACTGTCACCGATTACGTTGACGTTGTGATTTATAACGCTGGTTGACTCATCAACCGAGCGACATATTTTTAAATTTAATTTAATTTAATTTTAACTTATTATCTTAAGATAATTATGGGGGGGGTGAAAAAAATGTTTCGATTAGCTTGGTTGCCGTCGCTACGGTTCAGGCGCAGTGTTTGAACGTTACGCTTCCTGACCGGCACCGACTCTTTTCGTCTGACAAAACGTCCGGGCAGAGCTAAGCTAGCAGAGCGTGCGGTTCGCGTTTTCGAGCGACGCCGACCGAGTATCGACGCCCGGCCGAAACGCGACGGTGTCGGACCGCTTGACGTTAACGTGACGGCGCGTCGCCGTCGCTAGCTAACGCGAGCTAGCCGAGCGCAGAGGAGCACATCTGGGCAGCACACTGCGGAGAACGCCTCGGTGCACAGACACACATCGGCTCGCTTTACCTGCTGCGGCAGCCTCCCCGTCGTTAGAGCTTTACGGCTCCCGCGAGAAAAAGAGAATAAAGACGATAAAAGGGCACTTACGGCTGAAAACGATGAGTGAGCGGTAAAAGCTGGGGGGGCATCACACACCTTGCCGTGGATGATGTTGCGGCGTGTTGAGAGTCGCCGACGCACAGCCAGGGGTCGTCGCTACCGCTGTCATCGGGCCCGTGCTGTTTACTGCTGCTGCGAAAAAAAAACAACCCTCCGGACTCCAGATGCACTGTCGCCATCTCCTGTCTCCTCGTTGTCAGTGCGTGGATTTTGTTCAACAATCTAGCGCCTTGTTGTCGTCTTTTTTTTTTTTACTGACCTATTTCCACCTCGTGGTGCTGGCAGGCCCTGCTTTAGTTTAGATGTTACAACATTAACCTTTAAATCCAAACCCCAGTCTTACAGAGTCGGTCGCTCAAATCCAACAAGTGGGCTTTACGGTAAATTATGTATTTCCAAATCTATATTTGTGTAGATGTTCTACTGGTTGCAACGTACGGCATGGAAATGGACAACTTTTGTGTTGGTAACAAACGGCCACATTGTTCCATCCTAATAAGTTGCACCGCGTTCACTGAAAATAAATTGATGTAGTCTGGTTTGGAGCCACAGACTCACCAAAGAACATTGAAGGCGCAGCCACAAACTAAAACAGTTCATCCCCCACAATGAATTAACATCAACGTGTTTAATCAAAAATTGCGATTTAATGATTTGCTTAAAAATATTATTAGACGCGAAGCTTACACATTCTTTAAAGCATGACCTTTTACATATGTACACAAGCTTGTGCGCTCACGATGAATAAACAAAAGTATACAAGACACAAATCTATACAGTGAAAACCCTAAACTTTCTCATGTCCTCCTTGCCCAGCACTCGCTGTGCCACTCCTGCCCCAAGATGTCAGTTTGGTAACAATACCAAACTGTCACAATATACTGCACAAGCTTTACTGCTGTTGTATCACTCAATTAAAATAATATAATTTGCACGGGCTAGTCGATCCATGAGGATTTCATCAGCACGCTGCTGTTATGTTCATACAGGGGTTCTTCCTGTATGTACTGTATGCTTATCTATTTATTATTATCATCATTATTATTATTATTAAGAATGATAATAATAATAATAATAATAATAATAATAATAATAATAATTTCTGCCACTGTTTTGCCACAGACCTCAACACATGGGGAACCTGGTTCAGGCCAACAGATGGGGCCATTTGAGTTTTTGTCATCACAAACATTTTGATCATTTCATAGCAAAAGTATTTATGCAGTCAAGTTGCGTCCACATCATCAACATCTGCGTTATTGCTATTTTATGTTTCTTTATGAATGAATGTCTCCTGTTTCCTTACATCACATATTCAACAGGTTTTTTTTTTACATTACATCATCATTATATTATACATATTCATTTTTGCGTTTTAATTCCATAAATCTATACATGCAGCCTGTTTGTCTACATTTTTCAGCTCCAACATTCTCTCTGTGTGTTCTCCAGGAACTCCTCGTAAAGCCAGCTCTGTGTAAACTCCTGGCTCTTGTCCATCAACTGAAACAGGTGGAGATACTCATCCGGGTATACGTGTCCTGTCAGTATGTCCTCTGGCATTCCCATTTCAGATAACAACTTACTCCCGCTATCTGGTGACCAGAGACTGGACAAAAAAGAAAAAAGAGAATAACCGAAGGGAAAGAAGCTTAGAAGATGGTTCAACAAGAACAGCCTATAACATTACTGGAGTATGGGTGCACTTGATATGTATGCAATTCTTCCATGAAAAGCAAGAGTTTGGATGCAACGTGAGTGGTGTGTGTGGCGTGTCTGCTTAAACAACTTTCTGTGTGTGTGTGCGTGCGTTACTCACTTGAGCCTGTCGATGAGCTTCCCCTTCCTCTTTGCCAGACACTGTTTGACCATCACCAGCAGTGTTGAAGCATTAGAGGGAGTGAGGCCTGAAGAGAACAGATCAGCACGTGGACGCAGACGCACCAGGCACAGGTTTTCATTGGGAACCTGAGGGAAGAAAGAGATTTTTGTGTTTGGGGGGGCTGTAATTAATGGAGCTATACCAATCGTGCTTATATATCTATCAATGAGTCTGCTCTTGTCCTTACCTTGCTTTTAGAAGTAGGTACACTCTGTCTTGAAGACTTTACAAATGACTCCCAGGGCTCCTAAGAAGACAGAGATGAGCAGATTGACAACTAGAAGTACTTATGTCACATTTTGGCTCTTTATGTTGAAAAGGTGTGATTTAACTTTTTTTCAGTTTTACAAAAGAAAAGAGACTCCTCTGTCTTCACTGGAAACTACAAATCAAACGTAAGTTTTTATTGATTTTAATACAGCTGCATAATCATAAAAATGTTATTTTCTGATCTCCAGGGTACTGTACCTTGTGCAGTAGTTCAATATCACAGGCCATCTGCCAGAGGACGCTAAAGGCTCTGTAGTGCAACATGTTGCCTGGACGTGACACCATGTTCTGCAGGAAAATTACACATTTTACACAAGGATCAAATGTTGAACATAAATGTTCAGATTATGGATTCATTTAAGCTACTAGACAGTTTCGCTCAGTATCGACCCCACACTACCGTCAGCACGGTTAGTAATACAGTGTGGGTCTGAGCTGACAGGAAGTGTCGTCCTCATGCACACACAGGTTTTGACTGATGGTCCTCCTTCATTTCTGCAGATTGAGGTTAAAAGGCTTTCATTCACTTACCAGGTATTCCTTTTCGCTCATGAAGAGGATGAACTCTATCCTTCCGTATCTGAAGACAGACAGCCGTTCAAACAGAGCGTAAACCATCCTCAGCAGCTTGCCACGCTCGTTATGAACGGGCAGGATGCCCACCACCTTCACTGGGATATCTGGAGAGATACACGTGTGTATATTACCAAAACACATCCTTTAAAAAAGGGATGAAACACTATACTGATTGTAAAAAAAAAAAATGCTTGATACTTGAGCTGCTAAATTTGAATAATCAAATGGTCAAAAGGTTTTCTGCACTGTTTGTCTGCATGTTTTCTTTCTCTCACCATCAGTCCAGTTAGATTCTGATATTCCCAGATCAGTGAACAGCTTGTCAGAGAACATGACAGGAGGTTTCAGGCTCCCATTGCTAATGGGATCTAGTTTAAAGAAGTCACAGTGAACCACCTCCAGCCGACCATCAAGATGACCTTCCAGTTCCTACAACATGAAAACATTTATTTGTCCAACTGTTATAGAGGGGGAAAAAAAGATTAACTGAAGAAATAACGATGGGTTAGAACTGGGGACTGGTTAGGCCCGACATAAAGTACAAAGAGCTGATTTTTAAAGATGTTTGTGTTACCTGTAGATTAGGTAGGAAGAACTTATCCCCTTCCAGAGCCACAACTCTTTGAGCTCCAGCATTCAGCAGTGCCCGTGTTAACACCCCAGGACCTAACAAAGATGGATAAAAACACAGCCGATCAAATTTGTTGTTTAACTGACGAGAATCATATAATTAACACAATTTTTCAAATCATATAAACACATATATACGAATTCTTCTCTGTGGCACCTCAATCAGAAAAATATTTAGTTTGTCAAATTAGAGTAAAGTTATACAACATCTGTCTTTCAGTCTGATGTAAACATTTTATAAGTACAAACCTGGATTACAATCGAAGATAACAGTTTTGGCATCCTCAGGACCGAGATGCTGTGTTACCAGTTTGGCCAGGTGTGGTTCCACTATGAAATATCTGAATTTTTTACAGGCCTGAGCAAGGCGCATATTCTCCTCTACCTCTCCGAGGTCAAGGAAGTCATATTGACACAGTGGACGACACTGGCCCTGGAGAGAGACAGAAATGTATGTTGTTGGGGTGGGTTTTTTTTTTGCCAAAATCTGCACATGCATCATGATTCAGTGGAAGATGAATGTTTCACTTCAAGCAAAGCCAAAAATGACTCCCTACCTGTACGGCCACAGCAGACAGGTTCCTGTGTGTGAGTGCTGCAGAGGGGGACGTCCGCTCCGCGCGGGGCTGTTGTGAACTCGGGCCGAGCGTGGGCCGAACGGGACTGGACGAGAGAGTGTCCAGGCTGTAGGCCCTTCTCTGAAGCATAGGAGCTCCAGGAGCAGAGAGGCCAGATTGACCTACAGGGACCAACGATGCCTTGCACAATCCAGATCTACTTGTGATGGGCTGGCAGCAGGCAGAGCGGATCACCAGCTCCATCACTCTACAGAGCTGGATCAACATGGTGGACCAGTGAATGTAGAACTGCAGAGGGGCGAGGTCAAGAAGGAGCCTCTCCAAGAAGTCAGTGACTAGGAAGAATGGGGGGGGCAAGAATATTAAGATGAACAATTTGGTTTGATAAAGAGCAACATGCATTTTAAATAAATTATAAATAATTAATTGTCCTATTTAAAGACTCCTTAAAGTGGTTCCAATTAATTAAAAAAAACATATAAACTATTAACATCTAAATAAGAGTAGGCTGACACTGTAAACAAAAACTCCTGTAACATAGATGTGTCATAGAGAGAACAGTCTGATCGGTTAACACGTGGGCTGGTAAACTTCTCCTCAACATTTGCTAGCGTAACCCCGTCGGCCTCACTGCCCTTCACTGTTTAAAGTTACAGCCTAATGGTCCAGGCAAATGAAGCGCAAAACAAACCGTCAGGCTCGATGTTACAACGAAAGTGGTTGACGATATGAAGAGCCATTATATCACTGGTGTCAGCCGACTGGCTAGCCGTGAAGTAACGCCACTCAAAGCTACTGCACGAAATGCATTAAATGTGGTTTCACCCGGGGAAACGCATACATACCTACTTGCAGAATATATTATATTCCCAATCCCGCGACAGCAGTGGATTAAAGCAGGCTCTCCGTGCTCTGTTGGCTGGTAAAGTTCAGTGACATTGAGCCTGGCTCATGCTGACCCTTCGCTACATGTTTTTGCGACTGTGGTCTCGTGCTGTTGATGACGCGTGTGATTGTCGTCACTGACAGGCGACGTCTGCGAGGACCAACCAAAACACCTCCAGGAAGTTGATGCGTTGACACGCGAATGCGTATAAAAAAAATAATCCAAATTTGGTATTAGGACACGCGTCACCAGAAAGATATGTTTCTCAGAAAATACACACTTCGAAACAAAACATACTTGATTTACACGTAATTGTATCCATATCTTAAAATCTACCGCTGTTGTTAAATACGTTAGCATATTAGCATGTTGCTAGGGAAGTAGAGACAGCAGCGGCGTTAAATGCGCACACGGTCTGATCCTCCCCCGTCAGTCAGTCAGACCGAGTCACGGAGAGAGGTGAGCCTCCAGCCCGTCTCCTGTCAACATGGCGCGAGTTGAGACATCATCCAGCAGACCGTACCACCTGGTTATCTTCGGAGCCTCCGGCTTCACCGGGCAGTTTGTGGTGGAGGAAGTGGCCCGGACTGCTTGCGAGGGTCCGAAGGGGAACCTGAAGTGGGCCGTGGCGGGCAGGAGCAAGCAGAAGCTGGAAAAAGTTCTGGAGCAGGCCGCCGGAGTCCTCAGTACGTACCTGGATAGTCCCTGCAGATTTCGCGTGTCGCAGCAGGGACAGCTCTTTAATTCATTTGTTCAGTCAAGTGCAGGGATGTTTAGCTGGGGAGGTGGTTTGCCAACGATACTTTGTGTGGGTTGTTTTTTTTCGGATAAGGTAAATTGCTTAACTTAAGGTGACTTATCAGTCCAAGTATGGCCTGCAGATAATGACATGACTTTGACCCTAAACTCTTTACATAACCACGAAGTAAAAACGATGTTGCAAGTTGCATCGTTAACGTTTTAATTTAAGCTATTATTTGTAGTAAGCAATTCTGTATTCTATACCGATGAAGACGGCGTATCCACGGGGTTTTGATATATTTGTTGTTGTTGTTGTTGTTCTAATTAGTTAAAATAATGCCATTAAATTATAATGTATTCATAGAGTATCTAAAGTAGAAACTAACTCTAGGCTTTGCTAACTGATTTAGGCAAAATGTTGATATATCAGCTTGATACCGCTAATGATTAATCAGTCAAACTATGAGTCAGTATTTTTTTATATATAACTACTCAGATTGTTAATAAATGATGAAAACACTTAGCCATTGGCTCTCGGTTTATTGGCTAATCAATAAGCTGAGTGATCGTCTCACAATTCAGCCAAATGCAGTTCATATGTGGAAAATGTAACAAATATTAACTTAATACACTGAGCGTGCCAGGAGTTTTCCAAACTGACCCTTTGTATCCATGCCACACTCTAAACATGGAAAAGTAAGTCCGTCACCAGAGCAAGACCAGGGAGCTATTCTGCTGCCCTGCAAGTAATGCCAGTTTCCAGAGGATTAGATAGTTATTCTGTTGTCTCCTCCTCTTTGGCTTTCTCTTCAGGGTGTGTACAACAGCTGATGGAACATACACGTTCACTGTACAATCCCTGTCCATGACAGCACACACACACACACACACACACACACAGCCTGACAAGCAAGTCATCCGCTGAACGCTGAACACTGCAGTGTGTCTCTTCTAAACTGAAACGTGTATTTTCTCTCCCAGCCACAGTGGTACGTTCAAAAACAGCTCCTGTGCTGCTGTATCGTAATGTCTCAACTACTCAGGCGCATTTTCTGAGGGCGATAATGGCAAAACAGCTGAGGGCATTTATAGAGAGTTAACTGCTTTACATCTTTTGGTTGGGTAGTAATAGTGTAATAATAGAGGCAATCCAGCTGAGTTAACTGTCAGGGAAGAGAAATGCAGCCGCTGCTTCTTAATATAGCATCATGCCTCATGAATCTTTTTAATTACGTGAACTATGGACACTTTTCAGATGGAAACATGCGATAGCACCCATCTTTACAAAGTAAGTGTGTGTGTTTGTGTGCGCGCGCAGGTAAACCCGAGCTGAGGACAGAGGTGGACATTATTGTGGCGGATGTCGAGGAACCCGACTCCCTGGCAGCCATGTGCAAACCTGAACCTGGTGGTGAGCAATGGAAGCTCACCACGCATAACCAAGTTTCGACTACATGGCTTTCTTTGTCTTGGAGACAAAGGAAAGCACTGAACCTTAAAGTCCCACAACCTTCCAGGTGTGAAATCTGATCCAGCAGCCACCACTGGATGACTGTGGCATGTGACCTCTGAGGTCATCAAGTCATATAAAGGCTGTGCTCAGCCTTTATCCGCTCTCTCTCTCTTGAAGCTTTCTTCCTTCTTCTCTTCTCTCTTCTCCAAGCCCTGGAACCACTCTCCAGGGACCCCCAGCTGTGCAGCTGCAGCTGGCTGTCTGAGGTAGCCTGCTGACCAAAGCAGATCCTCAGACCTTTCCTCACAGCAGCGACGCGAGAGCCTGCTGAGGAACAATCAAGATCCGCAAACAAACTCCATTGGCCAACAAACACAAGGTTTGTAGGTTAATCCTCCATACAACAGGAGCTACACAGCGAGTTAGCACCGAGCTGCTAACCAACTACGCCAAAGGAGCGCCAGTTTCCTCCAGCGCCTGCCATCAGGACCACACAGCAAAGACTGCCTTCCAACATTGGAATTTAACTCTCTCAGCTTGGCCCTTCCATCAGGAACCACCAGCCAAAGGAGCAACACACCAGAGAGAGTTTCTCTCACACCAGAACTGGTAACACCAACTGGGCCTAGTCAAGCTAAGATAAGCTAAGCTAAAGATAAATCAAGGACTGTGAGTTGATGTATTTGTGTTTACTGAGTGTTGTGATCAGTTTGGTAGACAGGTTATTGTATTGTTGGCTCTGCCACATTGTTAAGTAGATGAAGTTAGGTTACGCTTGCATGCTAACTAACCATCCTTCCTCTAACCTGGCACCTCATGAAACACACACACACACACACACACACACACACACACACACACACACCCAGCACATGGTCTGAGTGCCTCCACAGATCTTCTTTGTTCAGGGCCTCCAGACCTCAGCAGCCATTTTGACACACCCAGACACACACACACACACACACACACACACACACACACACACACACACCTGTAGAAAGTACACTGTAGCTAGATTGTATGTTTCCTTTTCTTTATTCTTGTTAATAAATGATTATTTAACATACCTGTTGTCTGTTTAATGTTGCACAAGAGTGAATTCCGCCAACCTCTACACGGTCAAGAACTCCAAATTCCTTCTACCTAAACTAGTTGTTAATCTGGTAATTTTGGTTCTAGTTATTAAATTAATTATTAATCAGAGTTCCAAATTGACAATTTAGTACTAGTTATGAGATTGATTTAATAAATTGGCTATCTTTCCTTTGTAACAAGGGTGGTGCCCTGAGGTGATCTAATGTATTAGATCCAATTATTTAATAATTAATAATTATTATTCTAATAATTATTAACTATTTTGGATAGCCAAACCCCAATAATTCTCCAGTCAGAAGACAGGAACAATTCCCAGCCGACCCTAAGTTCCTGGGAATGGAGTCAGTTTCTCAACCTCCTCTGAGAGACCGAGGTAACAGTTGGCTGACTTCCCATCTCTCTGAATTTGACAATGAAGAGACACATAGTTTATCATCCAGAAGATATTCTTCCCAGTGTCCTTTCCAGCCCATGATGCAAGACTCTCTCATCCGTGCCCATCTCTCCAAAGGGGGGACTAGAACACCTCAGGAGTGCTCAGCCCCTGCCTTCCCACCAGAGATAACTGTTGCACATGACGCACATGCTCGGACCTCACAGTGTCCCCGCTTCAAAGTGCTTGAGTTCCTTGCTAAAGACATTGAACATTTTGATCCAGACAGCTGTGATCATAACATTGAAAATTACATTAGGGATTTAGACCATGCCCCAATTGATTTGCCCCATGCAACCCAAAGGGAGAAAGTTAAACTTGTATGGAAGACAAGCTCTAAAGCTGTCCACAAGTTTATCCAGTCACAACCTCCCAGAGTCAGCGATGACTACACAGAGCTCTGTCAGGCACTGATAGAAGAATTCTCTTCTACTGCTGATGAGATCGGCTCAATGGTTGCAGCCCTTCAAATCAAACATACACGTCATGAGCATCCCAGAGACTACTACAAACGTTTGAGACATGTGTACTTCCAGGGTAGGAATGCACCGGCTTAGAAGAAAACTCCACCTTCAAGTCCTTATTCTTGCAGAACCTCCACCCATGTGTACGTACTCATGTTGTACTCATGACACGCCAAGGTGACCCCTCGATGCAGGACATCAGGAAGATGACACAGGTGGCTTGGGAAACTGTTGTCGCTTCCAAAGCAAGAGGGAAGACAGTTGAGCCTTCCAGCTCAACCACCAAGGCATCACCCAGATCCGTCACCTCAAAACTTCACCCTCACAACAGACCAAAGGGGGGTGATAAAGGGCCACACAGGGACACTGAGCGTGACCGCCATGCCCGCCAGCTTCCCCGAGATAGGCATTCACACAGTCGAAGCTGTAGAAAGCCTTACTCTGAAATTATGGCCCAGCAGTATGATCAGCCGACTGCTGACCAAAGCAGATCCTCAGACCTTTCCTCACAGCAGCGACGCGAGAGCCTGCTGAGGAACAATCAAGATCCGCAAACAAACTCCATTGGCCAACAAACACAAGGTTTGTAGGTTAATCCTCCATACAACAGGAGCCACACAGCGAGTTAGCACCGAGCTGCTAACCAACCACGCCAAAGGAGCGCCAGTTTCCTCCAGCGCCTGCCATCAGGACCACACAGCAAAGACTGCCTTCCAACATTGGAATTCTAACTCTCTCAGCTTGGCCCTTCCATCAGGAACCACCAGCCAAAGGAGCAACACACCAGAGAGAGTTTCTCTCACACCAGAACTGGTAACACCAACTGGGCCTAGTCAAGCTAAGATAAGCTAAGCTAAAGATAAATCAAGGACTGTGAGTTGATGTATTTGTGTTTACTGAGTGTTGTGATCAGTTTGGTAGACAGGTTATTGTATTGTTGGCTCTGCCACATTGTTAAGTAGATGAAGTTAGGTTACGCTTGCATGCTAACTAACCATCCTTCCTCTAACCTGGCACCTCACACACACACACACACACACACACACACACACACACACACACACTCACTCACCTAGCACATGGTCTGAGTGCCTCCACAGATCTTCTTTGTTCAGGGCCTCCAGACCTCAGCAGCCATTTTGACACACCCAGACACACACACACACACACACACACACACACACACACACACACACCTGTAGAAAGTACACTGTAGCTAGATTGTATGTTTCCTTTCTCTTATTCTGGTTAATAAATGATTATTTAACATACCTGTTGTGTGTTTAATGTTGCACAAGAGTGAATTCCGCCAACCTCTACACGGTCAAGAACTCCAAATTCCTTCTACCTAAACTAGTTGTTAATCTGGTAATTTTGGTTCTAGTTATTAAATTAATTATTAATCAGAGTTCCAAATTGACAATTTAGTACTAGTTATGAGATTGATTTAATAAATTG
>JAFBJZ010000854.1:600000-794634 GCA_016785225.1 Psettodes erumei | reverse complement strand
CTGGCATTTTAAGGCCTCTTATTGTATGGGCTGTTTATAAAACAGCATTCCTTGATGTTTTGGAGCATTTTCAGGACATAATAAATTTTTGACATTTTTCTCATTTTGCGACATACTATACTATGACGTTTTTTTTTTTTTTTATGACATACTAACATATGACCTTTTTGACCTTTTCTGGCATTTTAAGGCCTCTTATTGTATGGGCTGTTTAGAAAACAGCATTCCTTGATGTTTTGGAGCATTTTCAGGACATAATAAATTTTTCACATTTTTCACATTTTTCGACATACTATAGTGTGATGTTTTTTTTCTTTTTTATGACATACTAACATATGACCTTTTTGACCTTTTCTGGCATTTTTAAGGCCTCTTATTGTATGGGCTGTTTATAAAACAGCATTCCTTGATGTTTTGGAGCATTTTCAGGACATAATAAATTTTTGACATTTTTCACATTTTTCAACATACTATACTATGACGTTTTTTTTATTTTTATGACATACTAACATATGACCTTTTTGACCTTTTCTGGCATTTTTAAGGCCTCTTATTGTATGGGCTGTTTATAAAACAGCATTCCTTGATGTTTTGGAGCATTTTCAGGACATAATAAATTTTTGACATTTTTCTCATTTTGCGACATACTATACTATGACGTTTTTTTTTATTTTTATGACATACTAACATATGAGCTTTTTGACCTTTTCTGGCATTTTTAAGGCCTCTTATTGTATGGGCTGTTTATAAAACAGCATTCCTTGATGTTTTGGAGCATTTTCAGGACATAATAAATTTTTGACATTTTTAATAAATTTTTTTTTTTATGACACATTTTTCACATATACTATACTATGATGGGCGTTTTTTTTGTTTTGGAGCATTTTCATTTTTAAATTTTTGACATACTAACATATGACCTTTTATGACCTTTTCTGGCATTTTAAGGCCTCTTATTTTATGGGTATGGGCTTTATAAAAAGCATTCCTTGATGTTTTGGAGCATTTTCAGGACATAATAAATTTTTGACATTTTTTCATTTTTTTTTTTTTTTTTTTATGACATACTATAGTATGACGTTTTTTCATTTTTATGACATACTAACATATGACCTTTTTGACCTTTTCTGGCATTTTTAAGGCCTCTTATTGTATGGGCTGTTTATAAAAAAGCATTCCTTGATGTTTTGGAGCATTTTCAGGACATAATAAATTTTTGACATTTTTCTCATTTTGCGACATACTATAGTATGACGTTTTTTTAAATTTTTATGACATACTAACATATGACCTTTTTGACCTTTTCTGGCATTTTAAGGCCTCTTATTGTATGGGCTGTTTAGAAAACAGCATTCCTTGATGTTTTGGAGCATTTTCAGGACATAATAAATTTTTCACATTTTTCACATTTTTCAACATACTATAGTATGACGTTTTTTTTTATTTTTATGACATACTAACATATGAGCTTTTTGACCTTTTCTGGCATTTTTAAGGCCTCTTATTGTATGGGCTGTTTATAAAACAGCATTCCTTGATGTTTTGGAGCATTTTCAGGACATAATAAATTTTTGACATTTTTCACATTTTTCGACATACTATAGTATGACGTTTTTTTTTTTTTATGACATACTAACATATGACCTTTTTGACCTTTTCTGGCATTTTTAAGGCCTCTTATTGTATGGGCTGTTTATAAAACAGCATTCCTTGATGTTTTGGAGCATTTTCAGGACATAATAAATTTTTGACATTTTTCACATTTTTCAACATACTATACTATGACGTTTTTTTTTTTTTATGACATACTAACATATGACCTTTTTGACCTTTTCTGGCATTTTTAAGGCCTGTTATTGTATGGGCTGTTTATAAAACAGCATTCTTGATGTTAGCAGACACACGCCGATATTTGGGTGAAGAGGCAGAGTGTCCGTTCCACCTCGCCGCCTCCTTTCTTATGGGATGACAAGAAACTGAAACGGCTCCTCCCCCACGTCACACGCACACACAACACCACCACACACAGGCGCATTATTCATAAATTCATTTTCACACAATAACCACTCAGACACACACAAACACACACCCCACATATCCTTCAAGCCAGATTGTTTGTAGTCTTTCTCTCCCTTTACCCCCCTCCGTCTATTCTCTTTGTTTTGGCAGCCTTTGAAGATCTTTTGTCTCCAGCCCACTTTCAAATGTCTATTTATTCGCTGCGGTTTAATTGTGTTGTCGGCAGAATCCATTTGAAATTGCCCAGTTTGCACATTTCGCATTACAATAGGAGCCATTGACCAGCCTGCTCATCTTGCTGTCCAGTGCCAGGTCTTCTTTTCAGAGAAGGGTGTTTCATCTCTTTATGCATGTTTGAAGTGTATTTACAAAAAAAAATCCATAAAGTAACCTTTGATGAATCCCTGTACATGTCCACACGCTTGACTGGACATGGCCTGTTACAGGCTTGATGTCATGGCTGCAGAGGGGCATTTTTTTGGAGCCTTCTATTGTTTACGCCCAATTAACAGAGTGCTTTGATATTTTTTCGGTTGGCTTAGAAAGGATTTAACAATGTCACCACAGTATGCCACACAAGTGTTTGTTTTATGGCTTCCCCTATAAGCTGTTATTTTTGTTACACATATCAAGTTATTTGCAGGGGAATTTATTCAGGGAACAGAGATTTTTCTGTAATTAAACTTGGAGACATTGAGAACATTCTACCCTTTTTAAAAAAAACAAAACGTTAAAAAATAGTTACAGCAATCAGCAAATCTGAGCAATGTCAATATAATGTTCAAATAACATGCAAAACATCAGGCACCTTTTCACTCTCTCTCTCTCTCTCTCACACACACACACATATACACTGATTTATGTGTTCATCCATCAATTTATTATCCAGCAGGAGTATAAATGAGATCTCGAGAAAAAAAGGAGTTACCGTGACTCTGAAAAATCAACCTTAATCTTGATCTTGACATTACAGTGAAGTGTAGATGTCAGACGGTGTTTCATGAGTCTTTAATCATACTGTTAGTCATCATTGTTCAAACCATATTTTATCCAAAAAACAGCCATGCAACATGTTCTGAAATATAGCAGGATTATGTTTTCAGCACTTTTAACAGTATTTCATTACCATGGATAGAACCACTCAGGAGTACATTTGGCACTGGCCAATTTAACAATAACAACATATTTTTAAAAAAATGTTAAATCAAGTCTCCTAGTAGGACAGTTCACCCACTACCAGACCACATGATTGTGGTGATGAGACAGGTTAGCTTTACCCTACTGATGATCTGCTCTTGTCATTTTACTGTTTCCAAGGACAAGAACAGAATTCAAATGGCAGTTGGTATTTAAAAATCTGTTGCCACTTTTTGGTCTTCTGAGGGACACAGTTTTGCTTGGATATATAGAGAAGAGTTTGAAAGTTTAAGTACACCACAAGTTGCTGAAATCCAAACAAACAGCCTTCAAGTGATGTCTGATTTCAACACCACACCAATACGGGCTCAGTAGCCGAGACGTCACAAACATCTTCAAACTTGAAGTATACAGGCAGCACATTCAGAGCCACCTCCCTTAATCTGAGTGTGGGTACATTCCTTTCTGGCTCTCCTCCCTGCCACTCTGCAAAAAGCATGCCAGCCAGACATCTTTCCACCCAACGCCCATTCTGGACTGCACCGTCTTCTCACGTAGACCTGGCTGCTGCAGAATGAGAGGTGAGGAGCATCACCTGACCTGATTACCACATTCTTCGGGTTTTGAGGGTCATGACGTGTGCTCGCACATCTTACACGGCGAGTGCTGGGAGCAGCAGAGGCTTGCACCTCACAAACCACACACCAGAATGTGTGCTATTGCTATGGCAAGAGGGCATTGTCAAGGAGACAGCTGTTACCAAGACATATTAAAACCACTCCTCATCTGCGTTCGGAAACTATTTGAGGCACGTTAAGAGTACCTGTCTGATTATGTGGCTGCCCGTGATGTTTTAATGACAGCTGCTGAATTCCTGACATTCCCTGAAAAAGAAGAGGAACATTCTTTCAACAAGATGGCATTTATTGACAAGTTATGAGCTGCAGAACATGAAGTAACAGATGGTGTATCAGTAATAGCTTAATATATCAGTATTTTGATATATTGGAAAACTGCACACACAAAGATTGACAAGAGAGAAATTACTCAATTATGTGCTACAAAAAGGCTTTGATTATTCACACTACCCAAGCTGGGTTAAGACAAAGATACAAAAATTAAGACCATTAAGATATTTCTTTGTACAAATTGTGCAAATCAAAGGCTTCTAACAAATTACTTATAAAGCAAATGTACAAACTATACATACAGAAAGACTTCCATGAAAGACACTCAGATGTTATAGCTAAAAAATTCACTACTAAGGAAAAAACTAACTTTCGGTTATTTAAATCCAAAATAACACTAAGTTTTAGCTAGTCAGGTTTTGGCAATATTGGTTTTAAATATGACCACTGCTACTGAGTGTAGTCATATGTTTCCACAATGTAAGAATGTATTCTAAAATGAGAGAGTTCTGTTAAATTGTTTATCACAAAACTGCTACATTCACAAAGAAGGTATTCAGAACAGAAAAGACATTAAACAAAAAAGGTTCCTCTTCCTTAGACAAAAACAGGTAAGGCTATACATAACCCTGAGACACAAACGCATACGACAAAATTGTAGTTTGAAATAACATCTCGAAACAGAAAAGTGTCTTCTTCAGCCATAACGGGCCACATTCTCTCTCGCGAGCTTGTATTTTAAGTTGAGGAGGAAGATACAAATTTAGCTCACCAAAATTGAGGGAAGCCCAAGTCCAACATCTAAAAATACAGAAAGGAAGATTGTTTCTCTGGACAAAATCATACACTTCCCCAAATGTGTTCTCTGTCTTCCCCATAGGCCTGGCAGGGCAAAAGGTCTAATTCAGTCTATCAGCAGTCCAAATAAATTACACCTGAGTAAATGCCCAGTGTCAGGAAGGGAAAAGAACCACAACAAAGGACAGCTGAATTTACTTTTTTTTGTTCACTGTAAAACAATGTGTCAGTGAGAGACACTAATAAGTTCTTTCAGAGTCTGTTAAACCAATAATCTACTGGTGTTTGATGATAATGGAGTGAGTGAGTTGAGCAGTGCAGGGCTGATACAGTAACAGTAGCTTATTTGATCCAGGTGGGGGGAAAAAACCCCAAAACATTTAAAAATCTGAGGCAGATGCCCACAGCACACGTCTATGCTATTGGTCTGTGCCTGGTTGTGGTCTGCATGTTGTGCAGAGACGGCTGTGAAGTCCCTGCAGTACACATGGCAACGAGTCCAGCTCAGGCTGGGGGCGACATGGGAAAGTTACACAAGAACGACGAGCAAACAGATCAGGTGGAAAGGGGTGCCAGGCCTTCCAGTCTCTGGGCTGTTTCCAGGACTCAGGCCTTCACTCCTCTGCAGATGAAGATAATGAGAATCAGGCTGGATGGAGCCACAGCGATAGGAGACGGCATACCAGACACCATGGTTGATCTGGGGGAATGAGACAGAGGGAGATTAATGTTTGGGTCCTATGAACTCCGAGGAAGCTGCTGTTGTATGAGAGCCGCCACATGACCAGAGTGGCAGCCTGGACATTCTCAGGGAGCAGAGAGGAATGCAGGTCCTCCCAGCTACACATCGGCTTATCGCTATGCCATTTTATCAGGCTTACCCACATAGCATTAATAATGCCTCAGGACAGGGCGTTATTTAACCAAAGTCCTCCTGGCATGTGGGATTAAGCTGCTCAAGCCATTTATGTTGCTAGGTAATAAATATGTGAGGGTGGAGAGGACCCCCCGCTCTGTAAAAATAAGCTTCCCTGGACTCGGATAAAACACATATTCTAAAACCATCTGCTCAGCTGCTTTATCCGGATATAATTCATACCGTATGAAGTCTTCTTATGGTTCAATTTTCAAATGCGTTAAGCACCACTTTAAGTACAACAAACACTGAAAGGAATTCTTAGGAATCTCTCATCTCCGGCTCTTACTTGAGCGTCTAATTTCCCTCCCCTGCTGTTATCAAGGAACGTTCCACTGGATGTTTTGGGGGACTGGCGGTGAGAAACCTGAACAGGTTGTTTAAAGCTAATTTGCATGTTTTGGGATTTTTGATCAGTTAGCTCACTCAGGTGAAGTGTGTGTGTGTGCACTCTATTATAGGAGGAAGAGAGTTGACAGTTAAGGCAGACTCTGGGGGCTTGTTTGGATAGCCTAATGAGTTCTCATTTCCATGGCCAACAAAGCCAGCTGATACTGCAGAAGCCTCCTCTGATCCGTTGCTCTGTTACTGTTGCGAATACTGTGCTGGGAGCATAACGGCAAGCCCCAACTGCTTTAACACCAATAGGGAGGCAAAAAGAGGTTTAGATTAAGCAGTAGAAGGAAAACACTTGTTCGTCGGGCTCATTTTGATATGTACAGGAAAAAAAAAACTGCTGAAGTTCTAAAAGAAACCTCTGACTCCATTCACCCTTTCTGACCAAAGCACGAGCAAAGCAACAACAGTAGCGCTGTCACGATGGAAGTTTCCACTGCTGCTCTTCTCTGTCAGCACCTGGGTCACAGGCTGCACTTGTCGAGTTGTGCTGTTGGTGTAATCTCTCTCTCAAGTGCAGACTGATGAAGAGCATGCCTCTGAATCTTAAATACGCCGCCGCTCCCGTCCGCTCCAACAACATCACTGCTTCACGAGAGCCGCAGCTTTATTTCTCTTCATCAATCTCTGCACTTCAGCAAGTGCAGACTTTCACACACATGCTGCGTTCATGTTGCGGAGCCACTGGCGTTATCTGACTCAGGTCAACAATGTGAGAAAGAGCGACAAAAGTACAGATCAAAAGGTCATTGTGTTTTTCTCTGGGTTCTTGCGCATTCCTGAACTTCTTTTTAAAATTAGAAACAGGCCAGAGGGGAAATAAAAAGCTGGAGTGTATTGGCAAAATGTGTTCCACCACGGTTATGCGTCTTTCATCATCTTCAGCACAGCCATCACCAACACCACCGTCTCTTTCTTGCCCAGCACAGCAAAGCCACCATTTGATATGGACTTTTATACGGACAAAAGCTTCATGTCTTGCCTTCAAAAGTTTAACTTTGCACCAAAATAGTGAAATCGACCTTCACAGGCATGACCTCCTCCTGCCAACGGGGAACGAGATTTCTGGAGCGAAGATGCCAACATGTGGCAAGCTTAATAACTGTAAAGCAGAAAGTTCCCAGATGCCCCGTGTCTGCATCTTCAGCCTGGCCCGCTGCTGCAGTAACCACGGCGTGCTGCTGTGAGGGAAGGAGGGCGTGTCCTTCAGCGGACCAAACAGATGGGCCGGGAATCATGAGGTGATTGGATTTGGGACTCGTTGGTTTTAACCTGATTCAGTCCGTCTGCTCCTGTCATTTCTCCTCCAAAGCAGGAATAACACCATGATGAATTTGACAAAAGAAAATAATCTCACACTCTTCTGTGATCTCAAACAAAAATTCACACACACACACACACACACACACACAAACCAGAGGACTGTGTCACCTTTATCAAATGGATGACACCTGCATATGGTACTCAGCTCCAGTTTTTTTTGTTTGGTTTTATTGCACCTTGGACTCCATCTGTGTCTTCTAGAAGCCCAATTACCCACTACACACCGAACCAAAGCCGAGTCCTCTTTCTTTATCTGTCCCTTGTGTCCAACAAGGCCTGTGCCATGTTTACTAATGACCACCGAGAATTCCACTGTATTGACCATTGTATGAATCACAGTCACTTCATTTACATGAGTTGATGTTGTTTTGAGGGACAAATAAAGGACTCCTGGATGAGTCACAAGCGTCTTGGCACAGCTGCGGAGGATAATGAGCCGCATCTTGGTGAATCCTTGTAGAAACTCTGCGGTTTAGAACAAGAACAAAGAGCGTCTCTCTGACTGAATACGCGCCTCTTCAGCGCTACTTCAGAGGCGTAAATGTTACGTAATTCAGATTAAT
This sequence comes from Psettodes erumei, assembly GCA_016785225.1. Classification (NCBI taxonomy): domain Eukaryota; kingdom Metazoa; phylum Chordata; class Actinopteri; order Pleuronectiformes; family Psettodidae; genus Psettodes; species Psettodes erumei. The sequence goes on along the minus strand of JAFBJZ010000854.1, from coordinate 786,574 downwards.
TACCAGGCAGACGCACTGGGTCCCGTCCCAGCTGGCTCTCTGAAGAGACCCCTGTAACTGTATGACAGCTCGTCCCTTTTTAAAGGACGTAATCAAATTAGTCTGGGTGATTATTCAGCCATTTTAAGCATCTCCTTCCCTTTCCCTTCCCTGTTTTTTGTTGCACACAGCGCGGAGAAAAGACCAATAAAAACTCCATTAGGTTTATGCAAATTTAAGCAGCCGCGCCAGGGGCTGTAACGTGGCTGATTGATTACTCAGGGGACCGGAGACGGAGCGCGTGCGTGCACATGCTTACTTCGACGGCGTATGCGTGAGGGTCTTGAGAGGACGGAGGTGGAATCGCTGTTGTACACAGATGCCGGGATAAAAGCCTCATTCAGCTCGGGTTCCTGGTGGCCCTCGTGGCGAGGCATTAATAAAACATTAGTATTGAGTGACTAGGGCCTCAGCACTCCTCCTCCCTGATCCCACCGTGACCTTTCCATTTTACGGCAGCTGTCTGGGGATGCCGAGAGCCCGCTGCCGACTCCCTCTGGCCCCCTGACCTCTCCAGGTGTACCCTGTCACACAGAGCCGTGCCCACCTCACAAGTGCTTCGGTTGAAGCCGTTAAAAAAAAAAAAAGAGAATGCTGCTTATGTTGTTGGAGCGGAGAGGGTGATGAGGAGGCGGGTGGGGTGGGGTGGAGGGGGTCTAACAAAACAAAGGCTCAAGTGTCAATAACAGTCATTTCTGGAGCCATTATAATTTGGTGGTTTAAAGGGAGATAGAGACTGCGCTGAACTTTGTGCAGGAATCTCCGGTTACATCCCGTCTGCCTGTAGTCTGGTACCAACTCCAGACCTGATTGCACTCTGATGATATTCGATGTACTGCCTCCAAAACATACACCGAATATACCATTTAAAACCCAGCTGCCAGGAAAAAGTCAAAATAATGAAATTAAACTTGCTTGGCTCTTAGTGTTTTTAGTTTATTTGAGAAAGTTAAAAAGCTATTTACCTCTCCCGTCTAGACCAGAACGAGTACAAACCATTACGCTTAAACATTTACAAATACTTTTCCATCAACAGCGGGCTCTGGTTTGGCCCTGGAGCCTGTGGTTAGTCACATCTGGTGGAAACGCACAAGGCTACAAGCTACTACAGTAGGTGGTGACAAAAAGAGCAGGAGGGCCGGTAATCCCATGCAGGCCAAGCAAACTGCAGGGCCCACTGAAAGGCCTGCGCCGCAGGGAAACATTAACAAATCTTTACTAATGGGAATGCAGGCCACACCTTCATTCCTCCCAAATTAGAGTAAGGATGGCTGGCTTTTTAAAGGACCGGCAATGCCAGCAATGTGGCAGACTGTGTGCGTCCACGTGCACACGGGAGTGTGGGTGGGTGAGTAAGAGAGAGAGAGAGAGAGAGAGAGAGAGTAAGATGGAGTATTATGAGTTGAAAATGTGTGGTTTCACACACAAAAAAAAACCTCACAATACTACGATTAAATACTTGAACAGCTGACTGGTGGTTTCTAGCCCGATCCTGGCCATGAAAGGAACACACACACACACACAATTATTTTCCTCTCTGATCCCAGCTGAAAGTTGACGGCCTCGGGAGCAAGGTATTTTTAGGCAGGCGTTAGTCTCGGCTGCCAAGCGGCGCAAAATATAGCTTTGCTTCTGCTGGCCTCACTCGCTCTCCGCTTCATCTCCTCCTCTGTTCAAGTGTGTATCTGTGTGTGTGTGTGTGTGTATATGCACCATGGTCTGTGTCACGTTGTTGTTCCCTAAATTTTCCGCCACTTTGCTCCTCCCTCTCAAGCCCTCGCGCCCCCGTCTCGGGTGAGAGAAAGTCAAGCAGCGTCGGGGTAGGACGCCTGCTTAACAAGCTGGAAATCTGAGCTTTTTCCATGTCTGCTGTAATTACACATAAAGGCAGTCGGCAGCGGGACGGCAGCTACTGAAACCGTGCAACCGAGTTCATAAGGATGTAGCGCCTTGATCTTTCACAGCCAGCCTGTCTGTCTCCGTCGGGCCTTGGCTATGAAGGAGACAGTGGTCCATACCAGCGGCCTCATAATGCTAAGCCCCCAGCTCCATGATACCCAGCTGTTTACTGTAGACACAAGTCAGACATAAGCCCTCTGCTTCTCACTTGCTTCCGCTGTGGAGCTTGTTTGCAGTCACTCTCACGTTTTTCCTGACAGACGAGAGCAGCTGTTTCGCAGAAGAGAGGAAAACGATTAGACTAAACTTTAAGAGGTTTTCTCATGCGGACTCCTGACAACGACCACCGGCGCCTGAGTTAGAGTGTGCAGGAGGCAGGACAGAAACGTCATCAACATGCTCGCTCACTCCCGCGCTGTGAATTCTCTGGACAATGAGCAGCCTCTATTCACACGCGGGCGGATTCGGACATTTGTCTTTTCTCATACAGCTCCTCTGGGTATAATGTCTAGATAAATTCAGGGTTGAAAGCATTATTCGTCACAGAAACTTATCATTACGCCAATGATATTTTACTCATTTACTCACACTAAAAGGTTTTTCCCTCTTTAACAACTAAAAAGACCTTTCAGTTGGTAAGGGGTCATTTAAAAAGATGAAAACCAAAGGTTTTCACACATGATCATAAATTTCCTATGTATTTACAATTTTCACATCTACCTCTCAGCAGGCATTGCATGAGCAAACTACTGCTTTACATACGGCCAGTTGTTATGCTTGATGAACAACTTAGTGAAGCCCAGTGAACGTAGTATTAACGTATTAAAACCCTGCCAGGATTTTACTTTGAAATTTCATTACTCGACTTCAGAAAAAACACCCCCAATAAAAAGATGCAGCAGAGTCTGAGCTTCTTTTTAAAATGCAAATCCTGCTGTAGCAATGAATAAACTCTCTGACTGACACCCGTGCTAAAAAGGATCACGGGACTGGCCTTGGTCTTCACATCATGAAACTTGAAACCCGCGCTACCAAACATCATACAAAACACACTTCGGAATATTCTCTGCATTTGCTCGTCTGCTTTCACGTACCAGCCCCCCTGTCCCTCGTGCCTCACTGTGTGTGTCTGAAAAACTGCAGACACCTCGGGAAAAATGTGATCATCTCTTATCTCACATGAAGCTGTGAACGCCACCACCTGTCAATTTATCAGGCAGATAAGATTCACTGGAGCGATGCGTTTCGTGGCGGTCGGTCGCATTTTCATAACCTCGACCCCCCCAGAATTTCTGGACTACTTTGAGCCGATTGTTGTCTTCTGCCAACCACATATGGTCCTAAAGTAGGGTTTAAAAAAAAAAAATACTGGACAGCACTTTGTAAACATCATTCAAGTGCTATATGGATGAAGCTTTATTATTTTAAAAACAACGCATGTGTGATGAAAGAATAAAAACAGAGACTTAATTAAAAAGGTATGTTTGGGCTCTGCAAGTAAAGCTCACCTAAACCTCCTTGTCCTCCTCTGGCTCCAAGCCATCTGCACTGTACGTTTAACCGCCGTGTGTCATATCGCTTTAGACAACTTATGACTGTTCTGAGGTACTGACTCACGATATGCAGTTAGCACCCAGAGGACCGGTCCTGCGGAGCAGCATGCCCACTTTGCCCTCTTGGCGCTACAAGCACGGACCTGATCCCCGCCTCTCCACCTTGCTGCTGTCACTGACACGGGTCTTGTGTTGTAGGTCTCGCTCTGTAATTACCAGCACCGCTGACATTCCTCCTGCTCTCTAAACCCAGACTCCACCATGTTTATCCAACACCCAGCCGCCGCAGCAGCTAGATAATATGTAACTGTAACCACTGGCAACCTTGACAAACAGCGAGGGGTTTTAAACTGGCTTGGTCCGGTTCAAACTGACACTCGCATGGATCTGTTAAATAAGTGATTGTGTGGTTTCAACTGATGAAAGATATTCCTTCTTCTATAAAGTTGGCTCCCATTTATTACGTGACAATACGAGACGCTATGAATAACACATACGCTGTAATTGACATTTTGTTTATTTGTGTCAGTTTAAGGAAACTGCCAATTACTCACCGTAGAAACCTCAGACAGCGCGTCCCCCTTACGCTGAGAGATACTTCCATGTGCTGACGAAGGCAGTGGGAATGAGTGAGTAGGGCACACTGGTCACGCTGTCCCAAGAGTCCGACGAAGGATCATAACAGTCTAGCGTCTTACACCTCTGAGCTCCAAAGTATCCCCCAACCACATATAGTCTGTTTCCTGACGCCACTGCGTGGCAGCTGATCCGTTTGGCCGTCACGTCACCAAACTTCGACCACTGGTACGTCTCGCTGTTGAACCGGTAAGCAGAGCTGGCTGAGAACTCGGTGTCGCCACCGATCACCACAACATGGTTGCCAACCACGGCTGCAGCCGTGTATCGCCACAGCTGCGGACAGGCCGCAGGGACAGACCACCGGTTCTGGCAAGGGTCAAAGCACTGCACCTTTGGATACTTGTCTCTGTTGACACTGGTGCCCCCGAAGGCAAAGAGTTTGTTTTTGGCACCGACGACGGCAGCGTTGCTCACTCCTTCTCTGAGCGGAGCCACCAGGGTCCATTTGTTGGTCTGAGGGTCGTACTGTTCCACCTGTTTGAGGGACACGGATGGAGAGGCGGGGAAGGATCCTGCGAGAGAAGTGTGTCCCCCTACGACATACAGCACGTGGTCCAGCTCCGCGGAACCATGTCCGAATCTGGCTACAAGCATGGGGGCTGCTTTGGACCACTCGTCGTGCAACGTGTCGTAGACCCAGACGTCTTTGGAGGCTCCGTTCTCAGAGCCGCGCCCTCCGGTAACATAAACCTAAGAGCCAGGCAGAGAAATCACATTTTGAGCATAACTCCATAAATTTACTAAAAATACAGATACCGAATGCACAGATATCAGAAACATACCTTGCAACCGATAGCACAGGCGCTGCATTCTTTCCTCGGGCTGGGGATGTCTGTTTTGGGCGTGATCTCCTTGGTCTTGTTGTCGATCATGTAGACTTTATCACACATGAATGTCTGCCCTCCCAGCAGCAGCAGGGCCTGGCTGACCTTTCTTGGCCGGGCACAGAAGCCCGTCACAATACCGTCATTCTGAAGGATCCTCATCTTGCACCGCACGGCATCTTCAACGATCTCCCGGCCCACCTTGTGGCACATCACCAGCTCCTCTGAGGCGACGTTCTTCAGCAGATACGTTTCGGGGAGCAGTGCCAGGCGGACACAGCGCAGGAGCTCGGGCAGTTCACTGTGTCTCTGCTCCATGTCCGCCTTGACCCAGTCAATAACAGCCTCGTACACAAGGCTCTCATCCTCCACCTCTAGCTCCTCACTGAGAATTAGCTCTTGGACTTTGTCTCTGGGTAGGCTGAGGAAGTCCTCTGTCCTGAAGAGAGTCGCAAAGTTTGCCAGGCACATCCTCCACGACAGCTCATAGAGTCTCTGACACTGATGGGCGTCTGACAGCAGCATCATCCCCAGACAGTTTGACTGGTGCAGGTTCTTCTCCAGAAACTCCGCCGCTGCGTCCCTGATGTCGTGGAACTGAAGCATGTCCCCAGCTTCCAGGAGCGACTCCGCGTTTTCCTCGTTGATTATGACGCGGGCTGAGTAGGCGTAGTCGAGCAAGAGCTCCAGCACCTCCGGATGGAGAGAGTCGTGGAAGTTGACCTCTGCGTCCCGACTCTCCCTGAGCCCGCCACTGAACATGGCCTCGAAGTATCGGCTGCACGAGGCCAGGACGGCCCGGTGACAGGGGAAGGATCGGTTTCCGGCCTTCAGGACAACATCTGTGAAGACTTTGCGTTTGCGCAGCAGGTTGAGTTGAGTCAACAGGCTGTCCGCGTGGGACGTCTTATGGAAGAGTTGGATATTCATGGAGCCGGAACTGGAGCGAGACTTTCTGTTTTCGTGGTTGCTGACAGACATTTTGACTCGCACCTGGAGGAGGAAATACACACACATAAAAAAAAAGGTCAGTACAAGTGGAAAGAGACACGCCTTGGTAGCTGTTTATTTCTACAGTTGATTATATATAGAAGAAGGGATTTTATGAATATGCGCTGCTTTTGATGTGAAGACTACCGTAAACACTCCTCCCACTTTATAATCACACAAAACTCACTATGCCAAGAGCTTATGAATGGGCAGTTCAAACATTAAACACTCTTATCTGTGAGAAGGGATAACCAGGAAATGAACATCAGACTTTAGAGACATGAAAGGAGATCAGATAAGAAGCACTCCCGCAGAAAACCGGTGTGTGCGACGACGGATTTACACTGTGAAACATACATCAATGTCAAGACTGGGCTCTCAAACCTGTGACAACAAATGAGCCCCATTGACCTGCTCCTAACGCGGCCTCCTGTAATTAACGCCGGTTAAAGAAGCAACACCTGGGCGTGTGTTGCCTTCCACCGCGTCTTCCCACCCTACAAACGTTTCACAGCTCTGAGTCACCTCCAACCGCAGCGAGAGGCAATAAATTCCTGCCAGCCTGTTCTGCCTCTCGGATGGCTCACATACAAGATGGTGCCAAAGGCGACGCTGACGAGCCCACATAAGATTTGACACCTCAGACCAGCGCCTTGAAGATGAAATTATGTAACCGCCGCGCAACACATACATAAACCTTCGATCTTTTTTGCGATCATCTGTCGCGGGGTTTAGACTGGTTTGCAATTTTTGCATCAGGTGGAGGGACATTATGCAAATTCTGATCAACTTGCCTGCGGTCTTTACAAATATTCATTATGTAAAACACTCTATCGCAAAACACCCCCTCCTTATTATTGGACTATGTCTGAGTTTGTAGCAATCGTGGCACGGCACGGTGGGTTAATAGAGACTGCACAACTTGAAAACGGCCAAAATAAATATCTTCCGCCTAAAAGCCTCCATTGTTTCACAGCAGATAAATTTAAGTCGGCTATTCAGCGCCGGTGAAAGGGAGACGGTGGACTTCCGCGGAGGGACTCAGCGTGAAATCCAATTCGTTTTGTGCAGTAAATGTGAAACTCCGGTCAGCACTTCAGCATGCGCTCAACTTTCCTCCCAAGTTAGCTGCAGCCTGCAAACATCCAGCCGACATGAAAAGGATCCGGTGTTACAGACTGTGACTAAACTCCTCACATTTCGGAAGTTGGGACGAACATCAAATAAGCACGTTTCCTGGTTGAGCGACAGGATTAGGCGTCTGAACGCTTACCTGGGTAGGAGCAGAGCCGATCCGGATTCCTTTATCTCGGTTCCAAACTTGCTCCCGTCGTTGGTTTGTTTGAAGTTGTGGCTCAGTTTAGACAAATCCGCTTTCCGAGTTTAACACTTTGCCGTGAACGAAACGACTGGAAAATAGCTGAGCCATCTGTACGCGTTGCAAGCTCTGGCGTTTGGACGCGGGAAGAGGAAAAACCGCAAACAATATTTAAAAAAAAAAAAAAAGTTAGTAGCTTGTTTCGTCGTTAGAGAAGCACGCAGCCTGGAGCGGAGCGACGAGCAGAGCGCAGAGAAAAGAGCAAAGGCAGCGGTGGGGTTCACTCTGACTCCTCCTACTCCTGCTGCTATTGTCCAATGGGCAGGGACGCTGCGGAGAGGACTCGCTTTATTCTGTATCCAAGAATCAATCAGTGTTGGGTAGCCATGCCATAAAAAATGCAGAAACACCTGTCACAGTATGTGCAATGAAAATCACCAGTATCGAGGTTTTTTGTTTTGTGCAGCACATTTCAACAGCGGAGCGATTCAAGGAAAGACCCGAGCACAAGACACGAAAATACCGTGAAGACAAAACAAAAAGAAACATATGTATAGTGTTCTGTATATGTAGCCTATACATATACTGCACATACATTTGTATTTGGGATTTTATTTTTCCCCCTCTGTAATATTTATTCTAAAATTGTCATTGTTTTCTCTTTTACTGCTTTACATCTGCTCTTTATCAAGCTCACTGTGATCTCTGAGTGTAAGTGCTATATAAGTTACTGTATTATTATCATAGTTATTATTATTATTATTATTATTATTATTATTATTATTATTCTCTCCAACATGGCCAGAAGTTCAGCAATGCACACTGTAAATGAGCTTTCAAATTAAAGCATCTACAAATAATGGCATCATCTTATAGAATACTCATCATGTGTAAGTTGATAAAATCACCAAATTCACAAAAAGAGGAAATACAATTAAATGCTAATTCACAGACACATTTCCAGCCTGGGATGTGTACTTTACTTTTAACAAACCAAAAAAACGAACATTGTTATAAGTTTACCCAGATAATAGGAAGATTTTAGGAATATTGATCAGCAGCCCTCGCTCTGAACAAACAACTAGCACAGTGTTGCTTTCGCTCAGAGAGCCAGGTCCACATAACCAACAGTCTTAATGATCATATGATGGCAGGCTAAAGTCCTTCTGAAAATCAGGAGATTGTTTCTCCAAATGAATTCCTGGCATTTTCTGAAGGATTTAAGTGCTTGTGAGGTTTATAGGAATTTATCAAGAATGTTTCTCAGTCCCAGGCAAGCCATCAGTACAAGAATCAGGTCAGTCAAGAATCAGTTAAGTCAGCTGGCACATAAAAGGAATTTCACAGGCTGCTTAAAACATGATACAACAATACAAAACAAATGTCCCTTCCCTGTGCAAGAAAGTGTAGTTCTATGTTGGGACACGTCCCAGCATGTTTGCAGGTGCAATTAACAACATTGATAATGGCTTGATTCCATTTAGGAGTGCCAGTATAGGGCCCTGTTGTTGTGCATACTGTGCATAACTATGGTTTAATGGGACACTTGAAAGCAATGTTTCATGCTTTTCCACTTCCATAAAGTCAGCACAGGAGAAAGGGTGATAGTCAGAAATAATAATTAAAAAAACACTGACAAAACTAAGAAATACTTGAAAGCTTAAATTGAGTAAAGATATTTCAAATATTTGGGGTTTTAAATGAACATATTCTATGGTATTTTATTCAAACAATAGAGACCACCAATACTTGAGCTGATGCCGCTCAGGTTTCTCTTCCTCCCTCTTTCTCTTTCCGTTCCTTTTACTGTCACTCATCACTTTCTTTTGAGGTGGAAAAGCTGCTGTCTGAGTTTAAGTGTGTGTTTGAGAAAAAAGAGATAGCGAGCATTCTTTCATCCAGTATTCCCAACTGTTTCCTTTCAAGGGGTTTAAATTTGAGTGCCTCTAATATCTCAAGTTACTGAATGTCTTTTTTTTTTAACACTTCAAAGTCCTGAAGTAACCCCTCACCATCTTGTGTAACCTCTGATTTTGACACCAATAAACACACAAACATGTTGGTTATTTACATTTTCATGACCATTATTACAGCTTATTGAAGCCTCCCAGTCACTGACTGGGCCAAATGTTTTCATACACACAAGTGTGCCTACAGGAGATTAAGAATTTAAGAAGATTAGATTAATGAACTCATGATTGTAATCTAGGGTTAACTAATTCTGCTGCACTTTAACTCAACCCTCCCCTCCCCCCATTCAGCCCCATGGCTTTGTGGTCATTGCCAATATGGTCTCAGGACATACTGCGTGTGTGTGTGTGTGTGTGTGCATTGTGTAACTGTTCATTAATTACTCTTAGGCAGGCACGCCACTAATCAGACCCCCCACAATTACTCCTCAATGCCCCCATCATTGCCACAAACCATTCACAGATTGTTGGTTTAGATAACAGTAACCGTCACTGCATTGTTGCCTGCAGACTCACTGTGCCACATATTTGTTCTCTCAAGGCAGGTGGTCTCCTCGGTGAGGTCATTCTGTGTCTGAAACATAAGGAGAGGGGTCTGACGAGGGGGGTCATCCTCACGCTCAGGCCTCGACCTTAAACAGTGCAGAGGTTCTTAGCACTTTCTATTTAGGTAGTTGGCTCCTGCCTCCTATGTAGTTTCAGTCTGAAGTAAATGCTTTATTTATCAACAGCGTATAGTCGAGTTAAAATTATTCCTAGTGGAAGGAATGATATAAACACACACAACATACCAAGATGTGTCAAAAACAAAACAAAATGCATCAGAGTTATTGCATTATTTTTGTGAATAAGGGTAAGCTAATTTAATATGGGGGGTTGGAGCTAATTCTTTCCATTAGCGATATGAGTTTTTTCATTGAAGTATATCGCCACCGTGTGGCAAACATGTGCATGCATTTGTGTGTGCGTGTATGGGACGTTTGTGTCCTTTAAGTTTTACAAACGCAAGACTGTAAATAAAACTACATTTCCCATAACTCGGACGCCTCCTGACACGGAAATGACGCAACCAGTCTTCCGCCAGAACGTCAAGGGCACCGCAAACTAGCGTTAGCTGATCCCCTTGCAGCAGCTGCCCGCACGTGTATTTAAAGAAGACCGGTTAAAGTCGCCGTTTATTGGTAACGATTTGCGGAAATGGACGGGTTCGGTTCAGACTTCTCAGCGGGAGGATCCGGCGGCAAAATGGACACCGGCACCATTATGGAGCAGGTCAAGGTCCAGATCGCGGTGGCTAACGCGCAGGAGCTGCTGCAGGTAAATCAATGATGCTAAGCTAGCAAGACCAACCTGAAACTAAGTCCATGGGAGAGTAATGCAGTAAAGTTCAACAGGGATGTCACGAAGAGCTTTATTAATCCTGTTATAACGTTACAGAGAGACATGGTATCACATTGATGAAATATTACTCAAACACTTCTGCAAATGCTGTTGGCACAACGTAACTTCCAAAAACCTTGACTGTTGAGCCAGACCGACCGTTTTAACCCCTTTTATAATGCTATATGTATTTTCACAGCTGCCAGTCATACATCTAGTATAATAACCAGCAGTATCTCCATTCATGTTTCAGAGGATGACAGACAAATGCTTCAAGAAATGTATAGGTAAACCTGGAAGCACGCTGGACAACTCCGAGCAGGTATATGTTGAACCATAAGAAATGCTCACAGAAGATGAAACATTAGATGTGAAAATACAACAAACTCCCAGATGTGAGCATTTCTTTGGACTGTTGGTCAAAAGACAAACAAAACAAGCTGAATATGTCAACCAAGGTCTGGGGAATTGTAATGGGGAAGAAAAGCAAATTTATCTATTCTTGAATAAAATTTTTTGGGAGGAATAATTGGCACCTTAATCTGAAGAAAATAACCATTAGTTGCTGTCTTGTAAAGGATCTCACACTCCTGAGCAACCTGAGGGGCTAATCCTTCTTCACCTCACTGCTCTTCTCCTCACAGAAATGTATTGCCATGTGTATGGACCGGTATATGGATGCCTGGAACACTGTGTCCCGAACATACAACTCCAGGTTACAAAGGGAAAGGGCTCGAATGTGAACGCCCCCCCGCCCATCTTCACCTTTCCCTCTCTCAAGACTGCAGCTTACAGTGAGGAGGGGCACGGTTTGCCATCGGAGGTCACAACCTGTGCACAGGTGTGCCGTGCCACCATCAGCTTGTAATCATACCTCACAGGCAGGCAAGGAGAGCCCGTGGACTCAAGCCACAACAGTGTCTCTGTGGACATTTTTCATTTTGCTCTGAGGAACAGTTCAGTAACTACATTTTATGTTATAAATAAGTAATTTTTCTGGTTAACAAGTTAACATGCATTCTTAAAAGCCGCCATATGGACAGACAAATCAGAATCTCTCTGATATGCTATTTGAAGTTAATGTGAAGGTGTTTTTCTGTACATGTCAGCCATGTGTCTTGTGCGGGGGGGTCTCCCACCCCTTGCACATTGCATGCTGGGATATGCTCCAGTGCCAGGTGCTCCTGAATAGGATGGGAAATTTAGAAAATAATTGTATTGTTGCAATGTAACAGTCATAAATCAGTCAACTGCAGCACTGTGTCCAGTATGTGTTCACCACAGTGGGTCTTCAGTAGAAATGCTTTATTCAGCCTGACATCTTCCTGCCATCAAATTAAGACTCAATGTTTCTTGTTTTCAATAGCCTGTATGATTAGGACACAATACTGATACATGTAAACGGGGTTTAGATCTGTCAGTCACTACAGTTCTTCCTTAAAACGCTGCCAAGAGTGTGCCCACATTTGTTCTTTTTATTGTGACTCTGCACAGACAGACTCGGCATCTGGGCCTGGAGAATAAGCAGCACAACTGGAGCCCTCAAGGGGACTACACAGGCTTTTCCTTAACATGCTGTTACTCTAAAAGACCTACTTTGAAGAATGGAGGAGCAACCTGGTGTATTCACAACTGTGAACCTGACATTCACAAGCCTCTAAACAGTCTGATATCAAAGTACGCCGGGAGAACAAAACTGTTTTGTCTGACCTGTTTTCTAGTTGTCACTCTATCTGCCGCCCTCCACAGTAGTGGGCTTGTTTCAGCAGGGTCGGCCATGCTGTAGACGGGGTACTGAACCTTTCTCAGTTTTGTGTGCAGTTTTGTCAGATGTCTGGGAACCAGAATCCTTTTTTCTTTCTTCTGTCCTACCGAGTTTGAGTAGGGAAGTAAGAACCAAAAAAGTATTTTGAGCACTGTTTGAAGCGTGACTGGAGTTGTGACTTTGCAAATGGAATTATTTTCATGAGAATAAAGCTTGTCAATCAGAATCTCCTCTTTGTGTTTCTCATTAAGAAGAGTGTATGTCTATGAATGAAACATCACCACCAGTTTTTAATCAAACGTAAGTCAAAAGGCAAATTCCAATACCACTTTTTTTTCCCCACATGAAACAATTTCTTCCCCAGAAAAACCCACCTTTAAGTCGCAGTTGTTACATTGGACCTTTGTCTTATTTTCTAAGAATAGATACAAAAGAGACAAGGAAATTTACCCATATATGAACCACATATATTCCGAGCCCCACAAAACACAACACCATGTACAGTAAGTTTACCAGTCAGGAAAATAAATAAATGAAATAAATACGTTAAGTCATACATGTTCTCTTTTTTATCATTTTGTCTCTAAGCCACAGTTCAGGATCTGCCTTATTTCTTTAGTACATGTCAAAAGCGACTGGTCCCAGTTCAGATGATTTCACAGCATTACAAACCGCAACCATGACCATCAGATCAAAAAGATCAATACTGTGGTAATTGAGTATATCTGTGTGGCTTTTGGCATGACTTAAGAACTTGTACAGTACCTCTCGAGAAGAAAATTCACTGTGCCCACATGGGTGGTCATTCCATTGTAGGTACAGCTGCTTTTTTTGCCTCTTTAGAATGGCAGGTACGTAGATATCCATTTCCTGACAGATGTCACTCGAGTGTAAACCCCTGGAAAACCTATTCGCCCACATCCATGTCCCCAGCTGGTCACTCCAGCAATAAACCACTGGCCAGAGAGCTGACGACAAGTCAGTGGCCCTCCAGAGTCACCCTAGAAAATGGAGACGGAAGAAGAGGAGGGGTAAAGATTAACAGTGCTGTTATTATTTTATTATTAATCTAAAATGCTTCTATACTCTTGGGTGTCCAGCACACACCGGAGAAAAGAACAATTGATTAAGGAGCAGTGTAGAAAAGAAAGAGTAAGAAAGACACAGCAGGTACTAAGAGAATGTCACTTGGATCGCTGCTGAGATGCCAGGTGCTTTGACCGAGACAGGAATGCATGTGGTTTTCCTTACATAAGAAGATTACAGAGCAGGAGCGGGTGAGAAGGAGGGCTCTGTATTTTTAGGAAAGTAAGGTCTACTTTCTCCCATCAGATAGGACAGAAGTGCTGCAGTTCCTGTTCCTGAACAAACACCACCTGATTTTCTCCATCATGTTTGCACAATTATCACAATATCCATTTCCAAACCACAGTTTATTCCTATGCTTTTACTTTCTCAGAGAAAAGTCATAGAAACCTGTAAGGACCAACACTTGTGTTGCTCTGACCTTGTTAACCATCCACTATATAAAAAAAAAATCTTTATCTGAGCAATGGCCCAATTTCCCAGAGCCACTGAGCTTCAGTGTAATCTTGGTCCACAATCTTGCAGGTCGGATAATGCCAAGACTGTACCAGCCAGATGTTCGGCCCATTTCCAGGTTAAGAAAAAAGGTGCTTGTATACACAAAGTGTACGGTGTCTTACCAAACAGGTGTCCTTGCCTCCCTCCATGGAACCAGCACACATCATGTTAGGCGTCAGCACGTTTCCATACGACTGCAGGCAGTCTGCCTGGTCAATAATGTTCACTGCAGCTTTCTGCAGCAGATTGGTCAGTGAACCTGTTGGAAAAAATATCATTATATTAGTGGGCTATGCACCTTCACTTTCACTACTTTGCTCAAAGTCAATTTGGAATACCTCAGTTCTCTAACGTTTTCTTGCATTTATCCACATCTCTCAACTGAGAGACTGCTTGAAATCCCATCTAAGCAGTTGTTTCCAGCCCAGTTTGTTCATAACATTGTGCATTTGTACAATAGTTTCTGGATAATCCAGTAGCTTCTTCACTCACCTCCTTCCCGCATGGATCCCCAGCCTGTGATGTAGCACTCTGCATCCTTCAGGAAGCGGTGCACCGGTGAGGGGAGGCAGACAAACTGGATGGTGTATGACATGGGGGCTGGGACTGCCAGCTCCAACAGAGCCACGTCGTGGTCCATGCTGGTGCCATTGAAAGCTGGGTGAATGATGACCCTCTGGATGGGGATGACCAGGGCTCCGACACCAGAGCGGAGCACGGATCCCAGGCTCACAGCCCAGTTGGTGGGGCTAGGGTCACTGATGTTATCGATGTTATAAATGTTATTGTGCTTTTCACATGTACTTGAAACTTATTTACTGTAATGCGGATATTTTAAAGATATCTAACTAAATACACAGTACCTTTTGAGACAGTGCGCTGCAGTCAATAACCATTTGCTGTGAATGAGTGTGGCCCCACAGCGGTGAAGTCTGTGGTACTGTAGGCTGCCAATCCAAGGCCACTCCCCTCTTCGCGCCGTTACCCCACCCACGATCTTGTGGGCGCCCAACGCAGGACGCACACCACAGTCTGAAACAAAAACACACCTTAGAGGCATTTACCTTTAAATTATGCATATTGTCTTCTTTATGAATTTGATATGAACATACCACAGTGTCTCTCGTCTGCCTGGTTGGGGCAGTCGGGAACTCCATCGCACTCTGGGTTTACCTTGCTAATGCAGGAGGTGGTGCTACACTGGAAGTTTCCACTGCAGTTCAACACTTGGAAGACGTAATGGAAACAGTAGCTTGGATATTAGGATAAAA
The DNA here is from genome assembly GCA_016785225.1 of Psettodes erumei. NCBI lineage: Eukaryota > Metazoa > Chordata > Actinopteri > Pleuronectiformes > Psettodidae > Psettodes > Psettodes erumei. The sequence goes on along the minus strand of JAFBJZ010000854.1, from coordinate 771,342 downwards.
GTTGTGATAATTTATTTGTAACAAGCAACTCCATTTCTCTAATTTGACGTTGTTTTCAGTATGACATTACCAGGTAGTGCAGGTGCAGACAACACGTCCATTGCTGTGGTCATGGGTGCTGGCGGATCATCAAATGTCAGTGCTCTCATAGTAGCTGGCACCATGGGATCATGCTCGGGGGAGTAAAAATGGACCAAACTAGGATCTGCATGGCTTAGAATCCAATTGCGGAGCTTTGTGACGCGGGAATATACCCCAGGCTTGTTAATCTGGGCACAGCCCACACCCCAGCTCACCACCCCAGCCAGGAAGAACCTCCCTGGGGCGCCCTCACACACCAGAGGCCCCCCAGAGTCACCCTGCAGAGGAAATACAAGATCCCTTATTTCCTCTTGCAAGAGCTGAAAAACCAGCATGTCCCATAATTAATTTCTAGGTGTCATTTTTTACGTATTAAAGAAAATAGTTAATTCTATGATGGTAAAACTAAAAACAAGTGGGACGCGAGTCAAAGTCTCCATGTGAGCAAAGATGATATTTATAAAAAGTGATCCAAAATCTGTATCATATTTCCAGTTACCATACAAGGAAAGGGAATATTTTGCACTAAAATCAATTGTGCTTATAAATGTTACTCTTTTTCATTGTTAAATTTGGATTTTGAGTTGAATCTCAGACCAGATGAGTTTAATTTCTGTAAAAGGATGGACTGAGAGGTTGGGATAGGGCCTTCACTGGGGAGGAATGTCATGCTTTTTCATAGTGCCAGCACACATCGTCTTGTTATACTGAGATGCAAATTACAAAAATGACCTACAGGCCTGTATTTTAGGGTGGGACTAGTGTTAAAATTCAGTTTTGGCCCTGTTTATAGTTTCAAGAAAAGGAAGACCAGATCATCAGTGCATGTATACAAACTCTGCCCCAAGACAAGAAAGTATTGTAAGAGAATGTAAATTGATAGCTCATTCTATTGTAGCTATCTTATGTGAACTGTTTTCAGATGGCTGCAAAAATAGCACTGACCTGACATGAGTCCACCTTGCCCTGCAGGAATCCCGCACACATCATGTTGTGAGTAACAGCACCTCTGTACACGGACGATTTGTTGCACACCTTGGAGTCAATGATTTTCACCACCGCCTTCTGCAGCGTAGGAGGCACCTCAACTAAACACAGATCACATTGAATTACTCATCACTCACACTGATTAGATTTCAGCATTTGGTTCTGCTGCACGCCACATAGTAATAGAAAGAGTTTCATTATTTTGTTACTTAAAGGACAAGATACAGTGGAATTCAAGAATATAAGGATGTGCTGTACAACTACAGTACTTGTGGTTGATATAGTGATATAATAGTTTGATATGAGACAACGTCATTCTTTGCCATTATACCATTTAAATGTTATTTTTCTCTTGTTTTAAAGGTTGAATTATAGTTCAAACAGTTTCTGTCTGTTGTAGCTGAGTGAAATAAACATAAAATACCTTGTTTTCTTTGTACATCTCTCAGAACTCTCTCTGTATGAGTCAATTATTTTTTCACTCTAAGTCCCTAATCTGATGTTACATTGAAGCATACTCCCACATGCAGACTCACTGTAAAGTTGGTTCAGTGCACCCCACCCTGACACCACGCAGCTCTGGCCTGGAGCAAAGACGTGGGATGGGGAGGGCAAGCAGACAGGCTGGATGTAAGAACTGAAGGTGAGAGGGGTCTCCAGCTCCAGCATGGTTACATCATTGTCATTGGTCATGGGGTTGTAGATTGGAGACACAATCAGGGACTTGATGTTAATCTCCTTGGACTCCGATTCCTCACCACTCACCATGCTGGCCCCTACCAGGGCCGTCCATTCTCTGGGGTCATTGTCTCTTAATACAGAAAAGAAAGAGGTGACAAATCATTTAAAATATACATACAAGTCACTTCACTGCACACATTTCTGACAATACAATTTATCTACTGATTGATTAAAATTAACAAATAAAATAATAAATAAAACGCTGCTGTTATGCCACCACATGGGAGCTTAAATATCTCCTCACAAACAACGATTGCTGCCTACCTCTCAAAGCAGTGAGCTGCACTGACCAGCCAGCGTTCATTGATGATGGAGGCTCCACAGGTGTGACTTCCATGGAGCCTCAGACTGACCTGCCATGGCAACTCCCCTTGCCGAGCATCCTCACCACCCACCACCCGACTCCCCATGGAAGGACGTGTACCGCAGGCTGAGGTGGAAAAGATAACCATATGGGTAAGATGGAGAGGAAGCAGTGATGGTTCTTCTTACAAGTAAAGTAGGTCAATAGCATAACATAGGCCTGGCCAGTAGCAGTATTTGTTGCAGTTTGTGGTTACCATGCATTCCCCCTGCCCAAAAAAACAACTAGAGAAGAAATCTGAATAATGAGGATTAAAAAGACTGGAGTGAAATCTGAAGTTTCAGGAGTTATTCACCACAACGAGCTTCATCAGATGCATCTGCACAATCTGGGATGAAGTCACACTCTGGATTTAACTTGGTGACACATTCTCCATTGTCACAAGTGAAAGTGTTGTCAGGACACCTGGCTGTAGATCCCAGATGATAGAAAAAAGATGAGTTGAGGGTTGGAGAAGAAGGGATAATGTGTAAGTAACAAAATAAATACTTTAGCAATCTTAGGAGTCACAGAAAATTCCATTTACCACATTTGTACATAGTTAATAAGTCATGTAATATTTACAGGTACAATCTGATGTGGTTCAACTCACCCATCATCGCATCTCCAATAGCATAAAAAGACTTCCCACTAGCACCTAGGAAGGAGGACAAAGAAGCAAAATATTAAATCCTGTGAAGACTGCAGAGGCCTTAAAACAATGTTTGTCACTTCCACACATCCGCTTGTTGGGCCACGGACAGTCAAATGATGACAATGTAGCTTTACTACCTAGTAAAATAATAGAGTTAATATGTCCAAATTCCGGCACTTCAAGTGGTTTCCCGTGCATTACAGAGCTGAGCCCTGCTCTCAGCAAATCCTGAACAAAGTTGTCCGAATACTGCTGGACCTTGGAGACCCTGAAGATCAGTCTGAGTGTCACCATCACGTCATCATTAATGTTACTGGGGAAGGAAGAGCGAGAACACAGTTGTTTAATCTCCTCTATTGATTTTTACCTGGAATAAATCATCTGCCTTACTTCAGCTCTCACTTACCCATAGGCAACAATTCTACAATCCACATAGTGATGTGATATTGATGAGGCAGTGAAGATATTTTTTATCTATGACAAAAGTGAAAATGAACAATTTAGCCCATTTTAAAGTTAATATTGGCCTATCATCAGGGTGAAAAGGAAGTCAGAACTCACCTTGGACTTTAAAACTGAGGACAGTACAATGGAGAAAGCAGAGTTCTCATCCTGCAAAACGGGATCATACTTCAGTCCCTTCAGCTCCACTGTATCCATGAAATAATGCTCCTCCTGCACCAGATATGCTGGTAACAACAGAGGAGAAAGGGTCAACACATAACAATCACATTTATAATGTTATTAAAGAACATACATGTTGAGGATAGGGGATAAATTAAAAAAACTGTAGCGTTACAGAGAAATCTAAACGATCCACAAACTGTTATAGCCATATAAAATGTATTCAAAAAGGTATTACTAATTAAAAGCATGGGACCCACCGATAAACAGGCCTACAAGGACACCGACAACAAGGAAGAAGAGGAGCAAGGCTATGAGGGTGCCCCTGTAGCAAGCAGGGGAAGAAGACCATGGCCCTCCTCCTCCTCCTCCTCCTCCTCCATCCTTCTTCATCTCCATGTTGGATTAACAACACCAACTTCAATCACATTCCACTGCCTCCAGTATCATCATGTCCAGGAGACAAAATGATCCAGGCCTGAAGAGAATAAAGTAACAACAGCTGTACTGGATATGTCCTAAAATCTTAGAACACCATATATACAATTAGAACGAAATGTCCCTGATTGTAGTAACAAAATAATGCAATAGGCTGGACTGGACAATATGATTGAAATCAGTTTCATGATGTACAGTCAAATTTTAACATTGTATATGACAATATGGAACATTTATGTAAAATCATATTTATACACTAATGTGCATTACGTATGAACTGATCAAACAAGTGATCCAAAGTTGAATACATAACTCTTAACTAATTTTGCTTATTTTCAGTAGTGTATGATAAATACTGTACTGATTTTTTTCTTGCCCAACCCTTACTAACACACGCACAACTTTGTGAGGTTATAGTTGTTTGCGAAATTAGCATAACAATGCATTTGTGGCCAACTGGTAAGACGCATTTCTTAAATGTAACTCTAGATGTATGAATGCAAAAAAAAAAAAAAAGAAGGGAAAGTAAACACATGCATCTTCGAAAAGGTTTATGCTGCATAAAAACATAAAGCAGCAATTCTGTTCGAGAGCTGGCTGAGATTGGAGCTGCAGGTGTGCGTAAAGGAGAGCAAGGTGGCCATGCTGCGAGTCAGATGTGGGGAAAAAGACGACTAACCGAACAAATGAAAAAAACTTTCCTTAACCAACGCGGATTCAAATGAACTGAGGCATGCGGTACAGATATTCATTGCACCAGATTACGCACGGTGGCTCTGGGTGCTCCTCACTGCGCGACACTTAACAATACAGGCTTTATGTTCTGAAGCAAACTCACTCACCTCTTTATCTCATTCCTCTGAACGCTGACAATATATTGCAGTCCTCGATGCGTGACCGGGTGCACACAAGAGCAGACACATGGATGGAAGAAGATAAGGGACAAGGACCGGGAGGCCCGCTATTTGTTCCACCTGCCAAGGGGCGTGCCGTGCCCGTCCCGCGGGTAACTCACCTCTTTCAGTTTACTTTAAGAAGTCGACTCGGCTTCAGAAATCCCCGGCCGACCCTCCTCCCATCGCTCTTGATCCCTTCGGTTACACCCCGATGTGCACAGGCATTTCAACTGTCACCGCTGAGCTTCCATGGTCGCCAGGTTAATAACAAGCATGCGGCACTCCTTTACGCGACGCACGTTAGAAAAACAAAATGACAGAAAACGCTGGGCATAAACAAAACCCCTACAAGCTCTTCAGCGGAGCTCAGGAGTCCCTTCAGCTGCTGCCCGCCCGTGCTCCATTGACACAGTGACTGAGCAGCAGAGGAGGGGCCAAGGCTCCTGGAATTCTACCTTTTTACTTTGAGCTGAAAGTCCCGGGATCACAACACTTAGCAAACCACTATTTTCAGATGCCTGGTGTTTTCTGTCGGATTTTTATCGGGATTACAGCCTCTCTAATCAGTTCAGGTGTCTTTACTGGGACTTTATTAAACTACAGTACTTGATGAGAACGTGAATGGAAGTGACAGATAAAAAGCCCGTTTTGGGGGTTAATTTACAATTCTATGATATTATTTTAAAAAATCAATTTCCTACTCATATTTGAATAATATTAACTGAAACCTGGAGCACGGCTCACGATTTATTGTTGCTAAGAAAAACCCCTCATAAGAGTAATTAACCTACAACTATTGGCTCTCATTTTTAAATTCCTTGGATTCAGTGTGTCTCATGTAATGGTGTATGCAGATTCCCTCCCACCATGCCAAATTAAGAAATAAACTAACAAAGGTAAACCAGTTTACTTACACTATCCCCCGCCCTGCTTAAAAACACTTCCAACTCAAAGCAGTTAATACCACAGATGTCTCTTGATGTGTCAGTATGCAGACAGGATTGAATGGCTTATCTTCTCTCTCGTGCGCACACATCTCTTGGCCAATTATTCAAGGGAAAATACTAACATCATTTCAACAACTTCAAATGAAGAATTTAAGTTTTCTCACTATGGATCATTAGAGTTCTACAAGCCAGATAGTATTGGCAGATAACTCAGGAATAGGAATAACTTATTTTTGTATGATAACAAGGCAACTTTAGAAGGGACTGAAATATAATTTCAACAATAAAGGGTCAGAAAGTAAAGAATGATGGGAACTGGATTGACTACCATTATTACTGAGAATGAATGGGAAGAAAGATGCCTGACTGGACATAAATTAACAGAGTCAAAATTGAAGAGCATGAAATTGGAAGGTCATAAATATTTCAGAACTCTTGAACATTAAATCTAGATGTTCCTAAGCATTATTCTAGAGACACTGCAGCCAGCAAGACCTTTCACATATATTATGGGCATGTCCAAAACTGCAGGGCTTCAGGCAGGATGTCATAAAGGAAAATTTAAGATACAAATATACTTTCTGATCCATTTATCTTTAAAATACCTTTTGGGAAAGGTAATCATAAAAAACTAAATTAATTTATTCTTATTATTAGTAACATTATGAGCTCATTGTTAATCTAGCCTTCATTTTTCCATCAATACAACAACAAGGGAATACAAAACTTACCCAACGTACATTTAATTTTTTTTTTTTTATCAAAAGCAACAAAGAATAGTAAAAAGGTAACCTATTCTAGATAAAAAGAAAACAGTACTGTTAACCACAAACATGTGGGCTCTTTACAACTCAAATCTTTGAATATTTGCACACCACAGACAGAAACAAAAATGAAATGATTATAAATGTCCTTCTGCTCATCACTTTGTTTTTTTAACAACAGAAATTTGCTTTGCTGTATCCATTACTACTGTTATGATTAAAACAAATTAAAACAACAAAAACCCCTCAAAACATTTAAGTGTGTGCGTGGTTGTGTGTGTATTTGTAACTCAGCAGGCAACAGACTGCACGTCACCCATCCTGTTGCTGTATAAACGGGTTTGGTATGGCCTCCATGCCGTCCTGGGGACAGATCAGCACTACGGAGGTTCCTCTGCAGACCACTAGCCCCAGCTGCCTGGTGTCTTCTGTCAGTTTCAGCTGGTCATCAGGATCTGGATGCACAGACACACGAGATTTAATGTTTAAAGTTGTGCGTAATTCAAATCATTTAGTTCTTACTGAATTCCAAATGAGATGTGGAGCCAGACACATTTCCTCCCATGACACTTTTCCAGTCTGATTCAAAACGGGCCTTTAAGGGAAAACTGTCTGACATCTAAATGTGAATGGGTCACTTTACTGTGCAGCAATTAGCCACAAGAGCAAAATAAGTGACTTGTTAAAATGTGGTGAATCCGTGTACATTATATCAATGGCCTGTTTTCAAAGAGTTCAATCCCAACCACTGGTAATTTGGTTTAAAACTTCACTCCTTCACTCCTGCAAACCAGTATATTTACATTATGTGGATCAGTGGATGACAACCATTAAAGATTTCAGGGTCTGTTTAGGAATTGAAAGTGTCCTTCTCCTCAACATAAATGGGAAACAGACACAATCATGTACCCACGTGTTCTTTGGACTTGCAGACTGGACACAGAAATAGCACATAACTGCCATATTCAGCACAGACATCATGGCTGGTGGTGTTACCGCAGTAGTTTGAGTCTTGTGTCAAAGTCTGTTTCCTATAGTGCTGCCCTCAGTGGCTGGGATTAGGGTTGAATTATCAGTGGTTTCTGAAATTACTTGTTTTTGGTTAAAGTATGAGATTATGGAAAGACAAATGAAAGGCGACAGACTTTGTCCAAACACCAGGTTTACAGAACGAGATGGAGCTTTGTCCTGTGCATGCATACTTTTTTCCCCCAGATGGAAGTTATAGTATCCAACCATACATGCAGTTTCTTCTTTTCAACGTTTCTTTTTCACAACCAGCCCAGTCCCGAGATCAAACTGGCCCAACCTTAATCGCATTGATATATTTCATGCTGACCACGAGGGACAGTTTGTATGAACTTACCGCGCATGTACTCGATTGTGCCGTCCAGCACCAGGTTTAACAGTGGATCAAAACCTTTCAGGACACCGCTGGCTGAAAGGGAAATATACATTGTAAAGATTAGTCAAGATAAACCAACCGGTCCTCAGGGGGAACAAAGCACAAACATTACCCTGTTTAGCAGGATGAATACACTTACCTTCCCGTCCTCCTTGAAACTTCACACGAATCGGCTTGTCGATGTATTTCGACAAGTCGAAGATGCTCTCCTTTTTCTTCTTTTCTTTATCCTACGCGGAAGAAAAGAAGATTGTTATGAGGCACATGCGAACTAACCGCACACAAACGCCGACTTAGCCTAGGGTTAGCTTCGCCAAGTTAGCAAACGCAAATGCCAGATGTTATACACGGAAGAGCAGTTCTCCACCTCAGGCCATGTCACGAATAAACTACCTACTAGGAATATAACACCGACCGTTTATGGGTACACATGTGAATAAGACGTTTGAATAAACGCGAAAAACATACAAACTCACCGCCATGTTAGCTGCGTGACACGGAAGTTAAACTTTGAACCCAGAAATGATCCACCAATGAAATCGCGGCGTGCCTGCACCTGACGTCATTCGTTTGTTGACGCTGTTATTATTTTACAGTTTAACAGTTTAAGAAATTGATAAAATAATCAGAGTTTAACAATAAAAAAACTACTTTTGAATTATAAGGCTTGGGCCTGTCTATGTTATAAGTAGCACCTGTTTTGAAACTGACATTTCCCTGGGTCCATTCAGCCAACAGTCAGTCAGGGGGTAGTCTATTAATACCACCAGTTGACATGTTGTAAACCAGAAAGAGGACAAGGCACTTTGCAGAGTATGGCTGGTGTGGCTGTTTGTTGTGACATGGCCTGCAGAGCTGACACCGACCTGACGCCTCAGAGTTTTAGATTGACAGTTCTCTCTGAGCAGGTAAACAAACCGGAGGAGGACGAATCAGCTTTACATGTGAAAGACCCTGATATTCCTGATGCTACTCTACGGGTAGAAGGCGAAAGTTTTTATGTCAACCGTCACTGTCTGGCCCACCAGAGTCCCTACTTCAGGGCTCTGTTCTTTGGCTGTGGTGTAGAGAGCAGCAAAAGGAAAGTTGAAATTAAAGGAGTGGGTCTGCAGCATTTCAGAGTCTTGATGGAACACAGCAGGACGTCAAGGCTGGCTCTTGACAGAGAAAATGTTCTTGGGATTCTAGAGACCGCAGACTTCCTTCAACTTGAGCGAGCCCGGCTGCTGTGCTGCAAGTTCCTGGAGCGTGAGCTGCACCTCAGTAATTGTTTGGGAATGATGGTTTACGCCTGGCAGCTGGGCTGCACTCAGCTCTACACCGCAGCACGACAGGTGGTGCTCACACACTTTTCTGCTATCATCACTGAAGAAGATTTCCTGGCCCTTTCTAAGGACGCCATCGCCGATCTTCTCGCAAGTGATGATCTGGCTATTCATAAGGACGATGTGGCCCTGGAGGCCATCCTACGATGGGTGTCATTTGATCCTAAACGAGAAGAACACTTTCTGGAGCTCATTGAGCTGGTGAGGCCCGAGTCTCTCTCTTTACCATTTATCACTGAGCTTTTAACCAGAATGAAAAGCTCTGACCCAAGAGCCAAGCTCATCTGCATGCTAAATGAACATTTTCCAGCATCTTGGTCAATGGGCAGGTCAATGAGGAGGACCAGGGCCAGAGAGACCCTCTTTGTCCTGGGTGGACCTCATGATCAGGAGCAACAGGGACTTTACCAGTTTCTCCCGCTCAGTGGTAGATGGCAGAGCTGTGCACCTCTGCAGAGGAAGAACCTCACACAGTACTCAGTGGCTGCAGTAGGTAATGTTTGGGTAGTGAGGGTCCATATAAAGTACTGAACATTGAAATTGTCATGTATGTTTAACATTATATTTTGTTTATTTTTCATTATGTAGGAGACACTGTGGTTGTGACAGGTGGCTACTTCCGGGACGTTCTGTGGTTCAGCGTGGACTGGGTGAGGTTATACGAATGTGGGAACCAGCGCTGGGTGGATGCACCAGCCCTGCAGAAGTCCCGGCACAGCCACTGTTCCATAGGGCTGGACTCAGTGCTGTATGTCCTTGGTGGCAGTATGGATGAAGGGCTTGTGGCTGATGTAGAAAGGCTGGCCCTGGGGTCAGAGGAGGGTTGGGAGGTGGTCAGCCCCATGATTAGGGCTGTGGAGAGGGCAGCCACTGCTGCACTGGGGTCATACATCTATGTGGCCTGTGGTCTGGATGAAAATGGTGATGTGTATGGTGGAATACAAAGGTATGCAGTGAAGGAGGATCAGTGGGATGTCATCTCCTATTCTCCATTTCCACGGTGAGTGAAAATATTGTCCTCCTTTTACTGTTTTGAAATAAAGAATTTAATTGGAAGTATAGCTGATAAAAAAAACTACATTCATTTTTTAAACCATTCCCAGATATGACCTAGTTGCCACTGAGCTCAATGGTGCCCTCTACCTGTTTGGAGGACAAGCCTTGCGTTTCGACATGGAAACAGATGAGTGGACTGTGCTGGAGGAGGACATTTTGGACAGGAAGTTCTTCTGTAGCTGCACCACACTCAGTGGCCAGATATACCTAATCAGTGAGAGGAAGAGTAACAAAGCATTCCCAAACATGGTGTTAATGGACCCTTACATAGACACTTGCATTGAGGTTGATGATGCCATACCCTGCCCTGTACCCATCAGGGGGGGTGTCACAATGAGAATGGTCATGTGAAATGATTAATTAAATGCATTATACTCTACATAACACCATGTATAGTCATGCATATAAATGACATTCTTTCCTTGCAGAGAGTGCTTGTTGAATAGATTTTTTTTGTAAGATGTTGTGATTTCTGGGTGAAATATAAATTAAAAAAGGAAAGCTGTTAATGAAATCTTCAACTGAATTGACTGAATTAACACATCAGTGTTTGTTTCTTCATTACAATTTATTAAAACTTTTCAATTTCCCACACAATCAACAAAGCATCAATGTACACTCATAGGGGGACAGTCAAGAGTAACTCAAGTGTTTTAGTTAGCTATTTATTTAGCTATTTGAAAGTTATGTACTTTCTAGCTATTTTCTAAGAACAATATTGTAGTGGGGGCTACAATTGGGAAATTCAGTGGATCAGCCCTTGTGTTGAAGAGTGCTCTTCAACTTAAATTTTGAGTCCCCTGTTGTACTGTGGGTCTCAGTGAGTCCCTCTTCAATGTCAGACACAACCACATTTCTACTCCATTTGCACTTTGTCTTAATATAAAACAAGATGTAGTATGTGAAGACAGCAACTGCTAATCTTAAATAGTTGCCCTTACTGACCTATGAAAATGTAATACCAGTTTTTGGTAGTAAATGTCACACACTGTATGAGTGTGATATATTTTATGAACAATATCCCTGTACTGATAATCAACAAACGTACAAACCAGGCAGCAAACAATATCATAAATCGGCCTGTGTCATATCTGTGTTCCAGTATGTTGGATAAAAATGTGTTAAATCCAATACTACTTTACTCTTCCCAGTAAAGTATCAGAGCCCAGTGTAGTCATATCAAAATATGTCAGCTTTTATAAAAGTGATTTCACTTTTCGCTAGCACTCTTTCCTACATCTGAGCATTTAACCATTTGACCTATGTAGACAACTTCACTATCTAAAATACTTCTACACTGATGCCCACACTCTTTATGAATAGTGTAAAAACACCAGCCAAGGCACAAAACTAAGTACAGCAGAGCAAACCTTGACAAAAACTCCATTGAGAAATCATGCTGTCGGTCACTATAATATTTAAAGCAGAGAATGAAACAGAAACACACATATATATTAAATTCCAGCTCATATTTCTAGGAGTAGTAGTTTACTAAAGGCATCATTTTATCCGACATGGGGCGTGTCTTCTCTGCAAGGATACATTATTCTTTGTCCACCAGAGGCCACCACTTCTCTTCTAAGAATTAAGCTTTAAACAAAACAAAATTCAAATTCTATCACAGAAAAATATATGTATTTTTTTAACTCTAAGGAGTTTATTATTATTATGCAACTGATTTAAAAAATACCTGTTGAGTGTATGGTTCATAAAAATAGTCTATAAAGTGGTTTGTCAACAGATTCACTACAATGTTCTTAATAGTGTTTGTACAATCAGCCACAATGTGAATGTGGATACAAAGCTGGGGGAGTGAATTACTACCTCATTCTAGCTTTAGTTTGCTCTGTGTAAAACATATTATTACATATTTTATAACAGCTTGATTTTGTATAAAAACTCTCTCATTGTCCAAATAAAGGAATGAATGATGAATGAATTGAATGAATTATAGCACAATTTCTATCTTTATGTATTTACATTTAACAACTTATTGTAATACAATGAAAACAAAGCATAAATATAGGATCTGGAAAAAAGCAACACTTGTGATAAGATGTAGAGGAATTTCCTTGTTTTTTCCCTCTAATTCTTTTTCACAATATGCAGTGGTATGGGTGACAGTAATAATGGTGTTTATTCCTTATCTCACACTGGTTGTGCAGATATCCACTTATCAGGTAAGATAAATAGGATGTAGACCTACCCTGATCTGAAATCATCAGTGGACCTTGTTGGATGTACAGAAGCCATATGCATGTAGCATATGTCAGAAATAAATTAATCTCCATCAGGCGGTGGGGAAAGGAACTTTTTTCTCCAGTGAGGTTTGTTTGGTAGATTAGGAAGCAGCTCCTCCACTATCTGGCTTTGGGCAGTCTGCTATTCATATTCCTCTGGTTGGTCAGGTTGTTCAGGACACAGTTGTTAGCCAGCGATGCCAGTTTGGAGTTAATTGCACCCTTCCTTTGCTCCCAGCTACATTCATCCCCTTCCTCCTCAGGCTCCTCCTCTTCATCATCCACCTCACTCTCCTCATCGCTACGTTCATCACGCTCCACCTATGGAGGAATATAAGAGATGCTGAACAATTTTTAAAAAATATATTTACATCCCGTAATTTGTTGTTTTAACAATTTACTCCTCTTACCTTGCCCATGAACACAAACTTGTAGACCATGCGCAGGATAAGGTAAGCCCAAAAGATGTGCAGGGCTTGCAGCACCAACAGCAGTGCATTGAAGAAATAATAACCAAAGAAGGGCTGAAAGAATTCTCGAGACACAACCAGGGTTGTATGGACAACTCTGTAAAGCAAACATAGTAGGACACAGTCAGTTCTGATTCAGGCTCTTGACAAAAATGAAGCTGTGAAGTTCTATTTCTCAAAAAGCAAAATCTGGTCTTCGCCAGGACCTGTAAATGTGGTTTTGGCTAAAAAAACACTAATGTCAGGTGGGATGAACGCAGAAATATATGAGACAATTGGGAGCAAATCAAATCAAAACATTTTTGAATAACTGTAACCAAGATAGGCTACAAACTGAAGTGGACATTTTGCAGTAACAAACCAACTCATCAATACTCTCTGGTGGACAAATTGTGTAATGGTCACTGTCTCTAAATGACCAAAAACCTAGTTTGACATGTCTGCACTGTGATTTCTTGTAACTTATCAATCTGCACATACACCAACATGTGGCTGAAGGCAACATAGGCTGAAATCAGCTCATATAATGTTCTACCTACCTGCCAGGAAACACTGCGAGCCTTGTGACAAGGAAGACAAGAGCGAAGACAACAAACAGTGAGTCACATGTCCTCGTCCAACCGGCATAGTGAAACATCTTCGCAGACTTTAAAAAGGAAAAAAGAAAGATAGAAGATAAAAGAAAGATAAATGACCTTGTTAGTTATTACTAATTGCAAGAATTTACATCAATTTTAGGCACCTTCCATCAATCTTACATGACAGGTAAGGACTATTGCTTTCTCCAGGGTATTTTACAATAGGTGGGCAACAAAAGTTTCAGTGTTTTGTTAAAAAACAATATGGCAGAATCCACAGGTTGGTTAAATTAATCTTGATTCATGGTTATACAGGCAATATACCGGCTAAATGTTCAAACTTTTCATGGCAAAATTCAAGGAACAGTTGATATTTTCAATATAAAACAAGAAAACATGCTTTCCATGGTGCCCGTTGTCTAACCTAAGGCTGAAATTGTACTAGCAAAAAAAAGCTACAATAAGAAATTTACAGATTTTTCTCAGAAGTTAAATGATCATCATTTGAATGTGATACCCATTGTAAAATCAGTATCAAGACCAAGTGTGATTAATTAAGCCAACTGAGTTGAGAAAATATGTTGAGTATGATGTTCACATTAATGTCCCTCTATGACTTATCAGAGGCCAAGATGACACATGTCACATGACTTGCTCTACATGTTTCCTCAGCTCTGAGAAACGGACATCTTTACATGTTATCAGTGAAACGCGACCCCCAGGAAATTCAGTCATAAAACCAATAACAAAAGACTTGCTATACCACAGAGGAACTAGTGGTTAAGTATTATTTTACAATCACAGAGCATAGCATTTTTATTTTTAGCATAGACCATAATGCTTTTCTGTGTTGAAAGATGTATGAAAACTTCTGCAATACATAAACAATGGCTGTATTCATGCCATGTTCCCAATGTTTTGGAAGGTGAAAGCATTGCACATGAGGAGACAAATTCAATATAATTTTCAATGATGTGTTTCCTTCTTTCCTTTGCTTGTTCAGCTCCAGATATATTCATGACAATGGAACAAGGGATGCGGGTTGGAAAGGGGTAAATTCTGTAAATACTACTACTGTATACTATATTGTATACTATTGTGTAACAATAGTGTTTTATTAATTGCCACAGACTGAAATCTAGGTGTGGTGTTTTACCTCAAGAAGGAAGTCAGAGGAGTCGTGCACCAGCATCACCAGAGTGCCAACCCTCACATAGTTGGCACAGTAGGAGAAACCAACGAGGAATATGGTGGCAATGTGATGAATGACCTGTTCCTTGAAATCCTGCAATGCACACACAGACCACACAGCATCAGAAGGAATTACAGCAGTCTAACCATGACCTCAGCAGCTCTTCATCTGTGGTCTTGTTCATCAGTTGTACTCAAGTATTTTAAAGTCAGATTTGCATGTCATTTGCAGTAATTTGTTTCTGTGTTTGAAGGTGAAATATCTTTGATTAGAAGCTTTGAGCTCTTGAGAACCACACAAAACCACCATATTTTTTCATACAATTTAGGGAAACTGACAAAGCTGAAGCAGCAGCAGCTGAAGAAAAAATTCTTTCTTTAAAAAAAGAGAGAAACATGGAAATCATATAAATTAAAGTGATGAGTTACAGAGGTTAATGTATAGGAATGCAGTTTAGCTTTAAATGTTCAGTTTCTTTGGTAAGTCTGGAGTAAATCAAGTTCTTCTTCTGTTTTTATTTCAGTGATTTGCTTTGCTTTGATTTAGAAAATGCATAGTACACAAAGTTATGACGTAATAACAGATAATGCAGCACATAAACCATATCAAGTATAATCATGCAAGAGAATAAACAAGGTTTGGATTTAGCTTTTGGGTTTTAACCATTTAAGTAAACGTTCAGATCTCAGGCACAAAACCAGAGGAAATGCAGAGGTAACAATCTGAAAACCAGCAGGAAGTTGCCTTAAGGTTTTCAGTTTGTATGTATATGTACATTCTTGAAATCACACTCACTTTTCGTTTGACATCTACAGAGACACACATAAGCAGCGACAAATAGAAACCCATCTCCAGGATGTAATACCAGTAATGAGCCTCAGCCACAGGCTAAAAAATGAGAAGAGAGAAACAAGTCAAAATTTACATACAATATCGTCACTGCGGCTGCAACAGATGCATTTGCCTGCTTATCTGTGCAGCCTCAGGACAAAACATATGATACATACAGGTGACACTCAATACTCAATTTTGTGAAGTCCTGTAAAAACGTGCCCTCAGTTTCATAAAAATGTACATTGTGTTCAACTATGCTGTTTAAAATCTAAAAGAGTGTAATGATCGGATACTGAAGACTGGCTCTGGCCCCTTGTACATGTCGAACAACGGCAAAGTGCACAGTGTTTCTAGAGCTCTGGATGGCCACATAAGAACTCCTTCACATTTCCATATAGAATGCATATGTGTAACAAATGCGTTGACCAGCTCTCTAAAGGAGGAAGTGTTTTTATTTGGAAAAAGTGCTGGTGTACTATCACAAATGAAAACACCTCTTGCAGAGCACACCGCTCAAAGTCTGCAGCAAAACAATGAAAGGAAGTTGACTGAGGCATTCTCACCCCTAAAAACACATCCTTTCTCTTTGTCAGAGAACACAACACCCCAGAAAAGGAAAAAAAAAATGTCAGCAGCAGTTTTGCCTACAGGGGCTGTAATCAGTCACACAACAGATAGGGAGATTTGTGGCATTTTTTTCCTACTGTTTTCTTTTGGTGGTCATGACCCTATGAAGAGGGGCTGGCTTCCCTTGAGGAATGCCGACCTGCAGGCATACCTGTCATCAGACCACAGAGATACTGACTTTTCGTAATCAGGGGGGAAAAAAATCTCCAAACACAAAAGCATTCAGGCCAACTGTAACGGAAGTGAAGGAATAAAGATGAAAGTGGTGGGTGGAGCACACAGGCCTATCAGTATTAAAGTCTGCTGTGTCCAAATCCTTTTTCAGAGACTCAAGATTGTATTTTCTTTCTTCAATCTTGGTATTTTTTCTGAGGTGTGTTTTCAAACTTCTTGTTTTTTTCTGACCAACAAAACCAAAGATATTCAATTTAAGTCAATGATCTTGACTTTGATCAATTAATCAGTTACCTAAACTGTTGATAAACTGCTTCTCAAAATACTGCCTGACATCATCTGGCGGCAGATTTTATTGACAATAACAAAAGGGATTTTTTTCTTCCTTTTTTAAATCATGCCATTTCCTGCTCACCTGTTTGGGATATCCCCTCCAACACTCTCTGTGATCCCACAACCACGGAGTCTGGAATATTGAGGAAATGATAATTCGCATGAAACACACCTGTAGTCTTGGCACTTCACTTTGATACCATAAAAAAACACCAAACCACATGTATGTCTTACACTAAATTCACCACACTCACACCCATCAGTAAGTCCAGCATCTCCCATTTGCATTCACACTCATTGCATTAATTTCTCACGATAAGGTAGTGGATTTCTGTAAAGTGAAAAGCAAGCGGCCAACAGACTTACATTAATTAAAGAGCCAAGCCCGGCTGTGAATGCTACAATGTAGAAGACGAACCGCCAACTGCACAGATAAAAATGAACATCATCATATGTCAGACGCTATGATACAAATTGCCAAGACAAAAACATCATCACACACACAGTATGACATCTGTCAAGGGCGATTGTATATTCACATAAATATAAAAACATTCTGTCTGAAATGTATTCTAAAATTTAAACATAGATAGCTATTTAACATAAAAAAAACAACATTCAGGGACATAAAATCTGCACATATTTTTACACTGATGACAAACTTATCATGGCAAGAGTTGAAAACTTAAGAGATATCCTGTGACAGGAGATTAGAAAAGCACAAAGTTTCCATCAAACAAATCTTCCACTTAGTGCTGTTTAGTCCCGAGCAAATGTACACAATTTGAGTTTAACTGGTGGGGTGCATTGTTTAATTTGTTCAAATGTGTTTAGTAAAATAAATAAATACTCACGAGGCCTCGCAGAACTTTTTTGTGTTGCTGGGTCGATCCTGGTTCCTTCTGTGTCTGAACCAGGTCTGGATTTTTCTCTCTGAGAGTCCACATTGCTTCCCCAGGCTCACCAGCTCAATCTGAATACACACAAACAGGTTGCACATAGGTTATTGTACACCCTTACCAATTTAAAGGTAGACTGAATTTTGCCCTTTTTCCCCCATGTATCTAGGTTAACATTGCTTCATTAATTTGCTTTCTCACTGCGTAAGATGCAGTATTTCACATTATTATCTCCCTGACAGTTGTGTTACTTGATCTTATGAATCTACAAGTGTTGTACCTGTCAACACGGATAACCCCTGCAGTGTTAAATGTACTGATGTGCACCCCATGCTTTACAGAGGGTTCGTTACCTTTGAAAATGTACCTGTGCTATAATCACAGAGTTTGTTATTCTGAGCTGAGTTTGGGCAAAACACACTGCACATGTGTGTAGCACTCTATTTTTGTCATAGTAAAGAGCAATATTGGCAACAATACTGAGGATGCAATAGTTCATCCTGACATTTTTGCAGACTTTACGAATAAAAGTCATAGTACTCTGTCTACTCCCTCATACGCTGGTGGCTTTGCATTTACATGGCAGAACAACAAAGGCATCACACAGGTGCTGCAGCTGGTACAGGGCACGGGGAAGTAGAAGATTTGCAAATAAATCAGGGCAGCGAAAATGGAAGTACGCATGCATGAATATGCATGCACACACACAGTCCCGCAGCACAGAACAATGCTCATGAAGCTACGCATTTTCATGTGAAATGTCAAGTCACGTCTTGTCCTGACAGGTGCACAGCCCCGCTTGTCCTCACACAAACATCAGTGTCGCAATGCCAAGTGAAACCAGACCAGGTTTCCAAGTGAACCTGAACTTCTCAATTACTTGTGCACACACCTGTTCACTGATTAAAGGAATGGAATAAAACTATCTGTACAAAAGAGGGACGGTGGCAATTATCAAGCAATTACACTGGTACTTGTGCTATTTGTTAATGCAGGTAGAGATTAACTTGCATTTCTAATTTGCAGGTTCGTCAGAAGGAAATGATGATGATAAAAGGTGATAATGACAACTGAAGAGAACAGACAGTATTTAGCGCCTGTGTGACTCATGCGGAAGTCACTGGGCACTTTTTTCTTAAAACAGTTCTTTGTTGCGAGACAGAAGACAACTCATCCGAATAAAACTGCTAAACAATCATGCTCTTCAGCAATGATGCAACCACACCCAGCACAGACCAGCAACACAGATAACACTGTTCTATTAATACCAACAGGGGGGTTTGGGTGGGGTTGACATCAAGGATCAAGGAAAACTATATTTGTATGAATGTAGCAACTAACTCTTTATGATGATATCAAGCTGATAATGGTTTAGTAATGTTAAGAAATGCTGCATAAATTGGCGTATTATTAGTGCAATACAACTACTTACAATTTGTCTAACACCAATGCATTTACAGCAGTGTTTATTAATATGCTTTATCCCTGCTATACAAACCAAAGAATTAACTTGACTGTTTTGTCTTAGCTTACTTGTGTGTTTGCAAAGTAATTATCGCAGGTGCCGTGTGGGGAGGGGGAGGGGGAGGGCAAAATGGAACTTGAAATTAATTGGTTTGACACAGATATTTTCTTAAAAAGGGAAGGCAGAAAGAAATACAAACTTGCGATGGTTGCCGACTGTTTTGTTTGTAGAAGGTCTCCAGCTTTGGGATGGAAGCAGCTCGGATCCGAATCTGATCCTTCACACCTAAATATTTGCTGAATGGGACGGCAATGAGCCTGAAAGGACAAAGTGAAAGAGAGAGAAAAGATAAGCTAAAATGTTTATTACTACATCAGCTTCAGTGTGAGGTGACATAAACAGCTGTCCAATGTGATCTTGCCACAGTACAGTACATAGCAAGGGCAACAAGATAGCTAATTATGCTGCTCCCGACAGCCTGTAGAGACACTCCCATGGGTGTATTGTGACATTTGACCAAACAGCCTTTGTCATTAGATGATATGGCATAAAGAGACATTTGATATGCATGTACGTATGTGTGTTTCAGAGAGATGGAGACAGGCAGAGCGACGGAGAATAAAAGGGACAACGTGAGTGTATGAGCACCGGTGAGATGTTTTGATAAATGTGAGTGTGAGTGTGAGTGTGTGTGTGTGTGTGTGTGTGTGTGTGTGTGTGTGTGTGTGCGTATACATAATAACATGTGTAACACTATCTCAGAGATAATCATCCTGAAGTGGGCAGGGAGGGAGAGATCAGGGAGAATGAGAAGGTCAGGACAGCTTTACGCAAAAAGACACACACAGTCTCTGGTTACAGGGACGTGTATGTATCACATACACGATCACACACACACACACACACACACACACAGACACACACACCCTACCTCAATGCAGGAGAACAGCTGTGGCCTGGGAGAGTCAAATGAAGGCACACCTTTTTACCTTCCAGCTGACTGACTGCTCTTCAGATCTAAGCAACACTTTAAAAATCCCTCATCCACCACAACAATTTGCAACACACACACACGTGCGCACTCACTCACACTCACACAGGTGCATGCTTTGCATATGCTATTATCAGTTCATCCCGACTGCTACTCATACATGAACTGTTACGACTCTGACACTCTAACTGATACCTGATGAAGTTGCAAATAAGGCTTTAAACCAAACAATGGTTCAAATCTCATACAGGCAAGGCAAAGCAAGCTCGTGCAGTTTTTCAACATTGGGAGATAATATACATTAGTATTGGACAAGGGAAAGCACAAAAACATCTGTCCATCCGTCATGTGTCAATGCATCCCGCTTAAATGATTCCCAATTCCTGTCCTGTTGCCAGCAAAACTACTTAAAGTGTCCAAAACCCAATAATATTCGATTTACTATGGTGTAAGAAGAGGAAAACTAATTCTTACATTTGAGATCCAGAAGTGTATGTATGTAAACATAGCCTTGAAGGCTTTTAAGTGCCTCAAAAGATGTGTCAAAGTTGTTACTCATATATTCAAACCAAGCCCTTTTTATTCCCAGTATGTGTTGTCCCTCTCTCAAACTGAAGATTAAGATTCAATTCCCTCTTGCTGTCACCACAGAAGTGTTTCTACTTTTTCCACAAAGTCTCCACGTGTTTCAGCAGCAGAACTCTCATAATACACACTACTGGGGATTTACATAAAGTTTTCCCAACTGTCTTTTTACCTGTGAGCAACCAGTTGTAGGTATAGCTCTATAAGGGCTTACAGAGGCTGTTGGTTTTTCCAACAATTAGTAGAGCATCAGGAAACATTCCAACATCAGAGAGTTTGAACTGAACTTCTCTAAGCCTACAGCAGCCACAAAGAAACTGCTGCCTTCATTGCCCCATCACAGTATTATCCTCCTTTCCTCAAACACACACACACACACACACACACACACACACACACACATCACAATTCTTATAAGGTCCTAATCCAGCCTCGTCCCTCTGGGAAAAGGAAGGCTTTCACATTGTCAGCATCTAAAACTGTCTACTCATGATGCCTGCCTCCCACTGCATGTCTGATCTGCACCCTCCATCTAATGGGAGCACTAATGAAGGGTAAAGCAGTCATTAGCTTGAGCCAGCCAAGCAGCTTCACAGGCAGCAAACCAGCCTGTCAGCTGGATAGCATGACCACAGCAAATCAAGAGGAAATCAGAAGTTATTGAGCACAGTGTTTTTGAACATTGGCTTTCACCTGGCGACAAATCTCAATACCAAATTCCATTGATGCTGCTGTCACGTTAAAGTTCATGCTTGATAAAAGATGAAAGATATTCAGAGATGACTGCTCCAGTGAGTCAAGCACAGCAGATTCCAAAGTTAGCAACAACATTGAAAAAGTGGATCGTGCATCCATGAATTTATGGTTCGATTGTGATGGAGGCAGGTGTGTCTCACCTCTCAAAGACATATCTGAAGGCTATAAATGCAAAGGCCAGCGGTAAGGTGTAGATGAGATCTCTGGGTAGGGGAAAGCGGCCATCATCTTCCTTAATCTCAATGTCCCGCCAGCGGATACCAGGAGGAAGCCAGTACTCCTCCTGCCATACCCACTCATTTAACAGAGCCTCCATCCTGAGGAGAGGAGAGGAGAGGAGAGGAGGAGAACAGTGTTTCGTGTGAGTGTTTGCTGGACTCCTTCACAGATCTGAGCTGTTAAAACATTGATGCCTTATTCGTGTTCATGCCAAACAACAGCTGAGATGTTCAAGATCATAAATTAAAAGACACATAGACACATAGAAGTGTTGCTTGTTCACATTTGATCTAAATGAACAATATGGTTACTTTCATTTTAGATTTATCTGCAGGTTATTTTCTTGATATCCTGATCTTAATCAATTAATTGCTGCTCTGTAAAATGATAAAAAAAATTTAAATCCCACATGTGGTGCTTTAAATTCCTCATTTCACCCCAATATTAGTCCAAAACCCACAGATACTCAGTTTACAAACATGTATGCCAAAGAAAAGCAGCAGATCAAACTTTGAGAAGCGGAAACAGGAGATGTTCGCCATTTGAAAATGACACAAATGAATCGATTATCAGAACGGTTTCAGATCAATTTTCTGCAAGTTAACTAATGAATTAATAATCATTTCAGCTCTGAACCACACACAAAGTTATCTGTTCACCAGGCCTAAAAAAACAACATGATACCAAACAACCTACCAACCTCTGTGGGCCCATATCCCAGAATTAGTCACTGCATTCATTGTAATAAAACCAGAACTCAGCCTTTGATGCCTGCAAGGCTTCAAGTACTACACACACATTAATGCACATAGACACATACACATGTCCCTGCAATTAGGAAATAACAGGCTCCTAGCAGCCCTGATATATAGTCTTTTATTTATTATGAAGGCTGTTTCCTATAGCGTCACGCTGATTGGCATAGTGATTATAGCTGTAGAGCATGATACCGTGTGTCAAAGCCTCCACGCAGCCCATTAGCGAGACAAACCAAAACACTCACAGAGAGCCGTCAGAAACACAGCACGCACACCACTTCTCTGCAGACAAATACGCGAGGCTACATATTGAAAACGCACAACATAGTATTAATACTAATCCCGCTGAGTCTGGCGGCGCGCAGGAAGGAAGCCCACCTCTCACCACTACAGCTTCGAGCTGATCGGCCCTGTCAACCCACAGCCCACCCTCAGCCTGCAGGTATCTATCATACACGCCAGAAACCGCGAAGAAGTGTCCCGTTGTTGTTCCACAGCAGAGTGTAAGTGCGACATTGCGGTTACCTGTCCGCGCGCCTGTGATGGAGATGGGAAGCATACAGCGGCAACACGGAGAGGAGGAGCGTGTTTGACGCAACCTGTTCCTGCTGAGGGCGGAGAAAGGCTCTGTCATCATCACTGCCCACCGTCACCGCGACAAACCACCATCACCGCCGTCTCACTGGGGTTTAACGTCTCACTGCAGGAGAGGAGCACATGCGCGTCCCCGCTCCCCATCCAGAACACATTGTGTTTCGGCCACTCATCGCGATAATCTGAGAGTAGACGCACCTATAATAACCATAAAACCCCCCAAAGAGCAAATTAGTGTGTATGTGTATGTGAAGGCTATGTGTCATTTTCTTTTTTTTTCTTTAAAGTAAAGTTAAAGTAAAGAATCAATAATCTAAACTCAACCTGTCGAAAAGACTGAGGCTAAGGATATTCAGCCTATAGCCTATACAATGGACGATTGTATTTTTTTTCCTTGTAAAAATGTATTTCATTTAATGCATATTTGATTGTTAGTCGTGAACAATGCATTGGGGACGTCATGATAAAACAGGAACCTGATTTATGTCCTATGACTTCCTATTTCTAGTTCCTTCATAAGGTGATCACAGGAAAATAAAAGAGAGCGCAAATGGATATTTGTGTGTGTGTGTGTGTGTGTGTGTGTGTGTATTTATGACTTTAACACCAAAGTACATATTTATTTAGAGCATGGCAACAATCTTGTTTGTCATCATCAGCTATACTATTATTAATTAAGGCCATAAGATTCATTGGCTATGTGATGCTAAAGGTTGTTATTACACAGAAGTTTTTATCAGAGAGGAAACAACATGTTTTTGCAGGGTTGATTTAGGAAATGGCACCAAAATGGAGAATGGGAATATTTCCTGTCATTGATATCATTTATCAATCAACAGTCACGTGAAGAAAGCTGATAAGATTTAGACTAGTGCTCACATGATGCCGCCTTTCATACCAGTCATACTCTAACTGTATTTACTGAGAGAAAAGGCCTCGGGAGGAAAATTCCATCCAGCAGTTGTTTATGTGGATGGCATATAGGCTACAAACACACCTTTCACTTTGAATTACAAAACTGGTGTCATATATAGTTCAGCTCACCAGAAGGTATGTACTGTAGGAATTATTTTCCAATCTCACATAATCTTTAAAATGTTGGTGGGAGGAATTATTCCAGGCTTTGGAGGTTAAAGGTCTGATCACCTGTGCCAATGAGACAATGGCTGGCAGCTACATCTATGCCCACTTTGCTATACTCTATATAGAGACTAGAGGTCAAAACCAAGAGGAAATTAAATGAAGGGTACTCACTGTAACCTCAGATTTGTGAATGCAGGCAGATTGATTAAATTACAGCTCTCTGTTATTCAGCAAGT
Organism: Psettodes erumei; assembly: GCA_016785225.1. Lineage (NCBI taxonomy): Eukaryota > Metazoa > Chordata > Actinopteri > Pleuronectiformes > Psettodidae > Psettodes > Psettodes erumei. Next base: position 747,046 of record JAFBJZ010000854.1, on the reverse strand, counting down.
GGACACCAGACAGTAAATGCAAACCACATTGCTCTGCTGAGCTGAATTTGTAACCCCTATATAAATAGGGCAGCTCCACCTCTGGGTGCCATGTACTTTAATGAATCATTTTCTAGGAATGCCTGGCCAACATACAGTATGTCTTCCTGTTTTTGTCCTCAGTCATGAAAGCATGTGAACACATTGGGGTGAGTAGAACTGCAGACAGAATGTGTAACTCTGCATCTCCCCATCTCTATGACAGAGAGATGTAGAGATGTTTGAGTCTGGTTTTGTGGAATTCTTCAGGTATGTGTGACATGCCCTGCACTAGGTCAGCATATAATGCTGAGGCAACTAAGTGTATACAGTGTGAAAACAAATCCATACTGTTCATCAGGCCACGGAGAGCGATTCACAGTTAAAAAAATTGTTTTTAAGATTATGATTAATGTGTTGTGTGAGACCTGTGCTTACCAGAGTTGCACCACAGGAACTACGATAAGCCCTCTGGCTGACAGGTGTAATTGTGTTGCCATGAAGATATCATCTCTAAAATGAGAGCAGGGACATTTCTCCCAGCTGGGAGTGTTCTGTTATCACTGCATGTTTGTTGTGTTGGCCAGCTGTTGCCTTTTTACCATGACAAGACTAATGTTTTTCATGCCCTCATACTTGTAGTACGACCTGTCACCTGCAGTAGCTATATACTCACACCAGCACAACCACATGCACTGAGTGCATAAATGTTTATGTACATTCACATACTGTCACGTATATGCACATTCATTTACTCCATTGTCATATAGTCAGCATTAAGGCAAGCCACCAGCAAATCTATGAGACCTGGAAAAATATGAACACAAACAATGCTATGGAGAGAAAAAGACACCAATTGAAAATAACTGACTTTTTTAAAAAGCGAGAAAAAAAGTGAACTCAGTGTTGGCTTTGAAATAAGGCAGTTGTGGTTTTATAGAGTGATTTTCTCATGGAAGGTGTTGTGTTACTTTCTGCATGTGCCCAGACAAGCCTGTGTGTGACTAGGGCTGTGTGTGTGTGTGTGTCTGTGTGTGCTGGATAACTGCTACATACTGGTGTCCAAACAAGTATTACAACCAGTGAATTCACTTTCTTTTTACAATCAATCACAGCAGATGCACATACGAAGAAACTGTGGTGGCACTACAGGGAAGGTCACTGAATTCATCCTCCTGGAGTTCTGAATGTCTGTATACATTTTCATTGCATTCTGTTGAGGAGGTGTTTCAGTCTGGACCAAAGTGGCAGACAGACTGACTGGCGAACAAACATTGCTGCTGCTGCTGCTGCTATCATGGCTACAAAAGAAGATCAGAACAGAAGATCCACCATTCCATCTCTCTGGTCTCTGAATCCCTCTAGCAGTAGGGACCATGGAGGCCTCTGAAGGCCCATGGTTCCTTCACTGTGTACCCCTCAGTCTGGGCCAACAATAACACAGCCGGGGAGGTGGGGAATGTGCACAGGAAACCAGTGCTTCACAGGCAGCAGCAGCGGTGGCGGCTCTGAGCCTGGCTGAGCTGAGCTGGAGCTGCTGAGGACCTGGCTGGAGCGCAATCACGTTTCAGCCAGGGTTGGGGTGGGGCTTTTCCAGGAGACACACGCACACGCACACACACGCACACGCACACACACACACACACACACACACACACACACACACACACACACACACACACACACACACACACACACACACACACACACACACAAACACACACACACACTCACACACATGCACCTAACCTTCCCACGGGACCCTGTCTGGAGATTATAGTGTGTGAAAAAGCACATGTGCATGTATACCCATACTCATGTCTCACTTATACCCCTGAGCTTTTTGTCCAGACATACAAGGATATGCACAGACACACATATTTCTAGGTTAGGCACATGCTGATGTCTCTGAGTGCTTTATTTTTCATCAGATTTTCTCTTTTTAGTTCCGTCTTTATTTAGCACACACAGAAATGGACACTGTCTCATTGGCACAGGCTTTCTCGATCTCCCCCTTGTCCAATACCCCCCTGATCTCTCTGGGCTTTGACACTCCCTGTCATCCCCTTCTCCTTCCATCTGCCAGGTGTTTTGTCAGCACCCCCTTGGCTGCCCACACAACAGAGTCTCTGTTCTCATCTCCCTGTGGAAGACTGCCGCGAAGCTCTCACGTGCATGCTCTCTTTCTCTGTTCCTCCCTCTGTTAATTCCTCTCTTGGAGCATTCCTCAAGCTCTCTGCTGTTGTTTCTCATTCTTTTGTCTGTTGTTTTTGGCATCAGTCCCCCTGTCTCAGACCCCCAGAGTGACGCCGGTTAACTCTCCAGCTTTAAGCTCTTCGTCTTAATACATTCTCTATCTGAGATCAGGCTAACACAACAACTGGAGGCATACAATAGAAATGGCGCCCCTGGGCATGGTATGGAAGTCTCCCTCCTGGACAAGCTTTGACCTCATTCCAGTGCAAGACTGAAAGGTTATCCCACTTCTGTCCAGCAGAGGGCGCCAGATATTGCAACCTCCTCAGACGTCCAACTAATCGTCTTGATATTGGAGCATCTGATAGGGGCCTCAACACTCCATGCTATGTGGGCCAAACATGTGGAGATTTCTACATGGTGTAGTGGCACATGATCATCTTCAACACAACCACAATTTTGTATAACTCTAACAAAAGGATTTATAGTTCGGGAATGCTAACCATTAATTGACTGTAAAATTCATATACTGATGAACAGTTCATCGTGAACTGAAGTGAAAGTTCAGCTAGGGTGAGCACACATACACAAACAAATATTTTAAGAACTTGTAATTTATTCTGTCTTTCTATCCTCTCATTAGGAATTTGCAGTTAACACCCCTTAAGCTATTCTTTTTTTCCTCAAAGCACGAAATAGTATATGTTGTGTCACTGTTTTTGCAAAAATTAAAGCTTTATGTCCTTTTCTGCTGACAGACTAAACCACATCCTCTTTTCATTTTCCAGAAAATTCCTTAAAAAAAAGCAAAAAAACAAAAAACAGACACTTGAAGTTGTCACCTAGTAACTGTATATTAAGCAATATTATTTTCAGATGCATTATGTGCGCCAAGAGAATAATGAGTATTTTCTGTTAATGCTGTAGAAGCAACAAAAGAACGACAGCACTTGACGTAATACATCAACCAGCTGTGTGGGTATTCCTCACATTGCATGTGTTTGTGTGCGAGTCTGTGTACAAACGTGTGTTTGTGTGCTCAGTCAAAAGGTACATTTCCATCCTTCAAGGGACAACCTGAAGAGGTAAACATCATTAAACTTCAAGTAAGGAAATTTGATTGTCAAGAATAAAGCCGGCAACAAAGCCTCTCTCACCCACCTGTTTACAGCCTTAATTAACAGGCAAACTTCAAGTCAGATGGAGGCTATGTCATCTGTCGTGTCAGAGCGGGGGTCAGCGTCCCATCGCTTCACTATAGAAGTATTTAAGAGGCCCTGAAGTCATGAGATGTAACCTCCCCCAGAACCAACCAATGCCGAGTACTGGCATCATCGTTTGACAATAATAAGACCCAGTTTCAGAAGCTATTGTTCTCATAAACAGAAAACTCGAGGAGGTAAAAGAACCCACAGCATACATGTTTAATTTTGTTTAATCAAATTAAAACATTTCTAAAGGTCAAACTGATCATTTTAAATCATCTTTGCAGGTGTGTTCTTCACACCAGGAATTGGATAGAGAAGTAACTGGTGCAGAAAAAACAAGCCTCAATCCAAAAAAAAAAAAAATCCTCAAAATGACAGAAGACAATTCCACTTAATGAAGCTTTCAACCTGACTCAAAATGTTCTGTATAATTCAAACCATATTTTAAAAAAGAGAACAAAAGTGAACATGAAAGGCAGTGAAGTGGAAATGTCCTGAAAACATAACTATGTTAAAAAATAATGGCAGCAGAAATGAACAAACCTGAGTCATTGCATTTGCAGATACTTAGTGTGTAGTGCATTGTTTATTTGAGAAACATGAGACACAGGATGAGTGAGGTTTTGTTACATCAGGATGGATGACATGATGGACAATGCCAGAGGGGACCAACCTAATTTCAAATCGTTCCATGCGACTCTTTAAAGGTTTTGTTATTTCATGTCATTTTATTAGTGGTAAAGGTCTCAACCCATGACCAGCATGTATTCAGCTTAATATTACATGACAAAGTTCTCAGACTCTGAAGGGATAACAGGGGAGCCCCAGCTCTCACCTTCATGCACCACCTGTACCTGGTCTTCAACCCAGCAGCTTGAAAATGTCTGCAGAGGAAAAACCAGGTGAAGCTGAGCAGTAAAATTATTGCTATGAGCCATCACTTCTTTTCCCAACTAACGGTACACCTCCCTAATGACCTGCTATTATGTACAGCTGGTGTTCAGGGTAAAGGTCACAGGTATTCAGGGCTGTTTCATGGCATGCCTCAGCAGTGAATGCTGTCCTATTTCTTCAACCATTCAGTTCCATCCTGTTTGCTCTTTACATTCACAAATTCAATCTATTTCTAGATTTCATTATTCATTCTTCTCATTTTTGGGTGAGAAATAGATTCAGACTGGTGATGAAAAGCAATAATTAACAGAGAACATGACATTTCTATTTTCCTCAACAGAGTCGATCATCCACCCTAACATTCACATTCCCTCCGACGTTATTAGACAATAGGGATGATAAAAGCAGGCATAACCTGATACTTGTACCAAAGGGAATGAGGTTTACACATATGTAGCATCTACTTAAAATGATGCATAGCTGCTCTCAAGATCAGAAGATCTTTTGGGAATTTCAGATTTCTTATTGCTCAGTTTGAATTATCATTTAAATTTGTTTTAATTTATAGTTATTCTAGCCTGACTCTAAATAAATCGCAGAGCCTCTGTTTATTGTGCTGAAGGAACATGTCATCCAGTGCGGGATGTGACTCGCCGTTGGGTTTCAGACAGCAATGTCACAAAGGACGAAGCCATGCTTTGGCTACACAGGAACTATTTGTTACAAGGATCAGATTATTGTAGGTTTGGGTCTTTTAATGGGATTTGATGTCAATATGAAAAATATAGAATATAATGGCAGACATATCCTTTAACAATTCTTCTGTTTTCATGTTTTGCATCAAATTGCTTAGGACAATGAAGTTAATATTTTGGAAACAAGAAAAAAACCCTCAAATCTAGACTCTAGCAAACTAAGACTCTAAATACAAATGGAAACCATCACTGCCTGCCATGTTACATTCACACATATTGTTCCTTTTAGCTGTAATTCCCAGATGAGCCTAATTTTGTCGGAGGTTTGTCTGTGTTTTAAAATAAAAATGTGTTCTCATTTGCAGAACATTTCCCCCGCTCTCCCAGCTACCTTTACCTTCTTTTTTTTTAACCCTCGTTCTGTAACACGTCTTTCTACAGCCGACAGGGCTTTGGACTCCATACTCATTACACTAGTGTCTGGATAACTAATTAAAAAGATACCCTCTTTAAAAACTCCACTGTTGTTCCTCTCACTCTTCCCTATGAGTCCCTTTGTCCCTTTCGTCCCTTTGCTTCACAGGTTGGGACGCGTGCACAGCTGCCTCTCCCCCAACCTCAGCTTCTCATTGCCGTCCAGTGACATCATTGAATTACTCACAGCAACACATCTTTCATCATCATTTCAGTAATGATTATCATTATCGTACCACCATTAAGGTCTCTCGGACTGCATCATGTTTGGCTGACTTCCTCCCTTGTCTGTGGGGGTAACATGAGGAGGGTGGGGAGGAGAAAAGGCCAGGTTTGGGTGCTGCTGAGGCATGTGAGGTGGAGGATTGATGGAAAGGTAGTGGGCTTTTTCTTTGGAGGGGGGGTGTCATGTTTTGGAGGCCACTGGCAAAATGTTGCAGACTACCATTGGTGCTAAATGGCTCTATCTCTGACAAGCAGCAACACTATGATCACTTATTGTGCTTGGCGTTCTTTTATGATTGTTGCATGAATGATAATCAACTTTACCGTTCTTCTTATTATCATTATCTGTTGCCAACATTCCCACAGCAGACATGCCATCTGTTTTTTTTCCATTTCTGATGACCAGCTGCTGCTTTGATTCCTCCTTCCACCGCCCCACTTATTTGCCCTTTTGGTTTTGAAGTGGTCGGAAGCAATTGCATACCAGATCTTTTACATTATCTCACATGTTACGAGCCCAGCACTTTGTTCAAGTAGGTAATGGCTGTGTTTTTTGTGTATGTCTGTGTGGGTTGTTTTTTTTTTTTTACAATAGGCTGTGCAGACCAGTCACAATGACAGGAACGGTCACTCCACAGCAACACTCTTATCTAGCATCAGCAACGACGGCCAGGAATGTGATGTAGCTGCTACAAAACTGTTAACATTGTTTTCATGGCCCTGCTATATGATAGCAGGAGGGTGGGGTGCTGCTGTGGCTTTCTATGAGCCATGGTCATGGAAATATTCATTGTTTTTTCTGCACTTGCACATGCTAAAGCTTTAAAATTAACCTATTTGGATGGTTGATCTGTTGTTAGCTGTCAAACTAGATAGGAGTTATCAAGTGCTATGTTCTACAAAGCTCTGTAAATCTGTTTAATGAGTGATGTTTGGCTCTGATGTTGCTTTGCACGGTGAACAACCTACTGTAAAGCCACAAGGGGAAAAGCCAAACTGCATACATGAATGCCACGCTATATTTCAACTCTGATCTCCACCACCACAGTATAGAGCAAGGGTTTACAGCTAACTCTCTCCCTGAACTGGCCTGCGATCTCAGCTGAGGTCTTATGTCAACAAGTCTTGGGAGATTTTAAACACTGTTAAACCTCACACCTCTCAGAGAAAACCCTGGACTTGGAAATGACTCTTTCTCTGTGTGTTTCTTTCTGTACACCCCCTCTATTTTTACTCTTTCCTCCCTTATATCTTTGATTGTTGTAAAAAAAAAATCTACCGGGGTTTTTCATTAAGATACCTAATACCTCACACTAACAGCACCGTGCCACATCATTATAAGTACTTTTCCTTTTGATTTTGTTTGGTTTCCTTTGTCTGCACCAATTCCAGCTTCTTATCTCCTATCCCCTTTTCTTGCCCCATCCTCACTTCTAAGCTTCTGACCCCTGCTGTGTGTATGAAACTCTACTGATCCTAGTCAGGAATTTGCCCTATTTCACCGGGGTTTGGGGCCCGTAGCTGTAAATCACATGACCAGTATGTGGGAAAGGCCATAATGAAGATGGACGGGGTGGAGGGAGGGCTGACAGTGAGAGTCACATCTATTCTGAGCCTACATGTGGAGTCTCTATTTCATCTGGTGACACAAAAAAGACTAAAGTATGCTAATCAAGTCAAACTTGCAGTGATGCGGCAGAGGTTTTTGAGCTAAGCAGAAAACAATGAAACCACCAGACTTTAACTAGTACCAGATGCTGGAGACTATGCTGTAGAAAGGCCTACACACACTTCCTCTGTGAGACCACACACCTCCAAAGTCAGATTTCAGCTCTTTTCACTTCCACGCAACTTTACAGGAAGACGTGGAAATTGATGGCCAAATCGACTCTGTATTGAGGGTCCATTTTAAAAAGCATTTTTCACAGCTTTTGGAGAGGCATCAATTCAAAGGTCCAGAAAAATGAAGAACCGGCAGGACTGTGACCTCACAGGCTCTTTCAGGAGTTCATCACCAACTTGGCCAGGCACACACACACACACACACACACACACACAAGCAACAAATATTGACTCTTTTAGATCCTGTGTCTTTCCTTAGTGTTGGGCTGGCAGAGCAAACAGCTGGACTGCTACAGCCTTTCATCCTGAGAACCCCCCCCCCCACCCCGGGGCCTCTGTCTGCCTGTACACCTAACAGTACTGCTCTCCCCATGTGGGGGGCCCTCAACACTTCAAAGTGCGTGGGAGCTCCAGTGGGGTGACAGGCCGCCACAGCCCAGCTGAGAGAAACGCACACATGTACTGTATGTGTTGTGTTTATCAGCCCTTCGGAAAATTCAATACAATGCATTCCTGCATTGCAATGTTACTTCCCTTACCAGGAGCTTGTTCTGTGCTGCACACTTAAATAAAACTCTTGAAATTCATTTGCAAAGAAATCCCATCAGGTTGAGTTCCAGTTGCTAACTGAATTACCTTCAACTGTCTTGCCTGAAAAAAGGAAGCCAACTTATAGTATTATTCAGAGGACAGATTCACAGTGTCTGACTGTGACATTGCAAGTTTAATCTCAATATCTGAAGAAAAAAGACAGGAAATGGCTCAAATACAGACTGAGGAAACTGCTTTAGGTAGAGGAAGAGGAATAGTTTAACATCTTGGGAAATACACTTGTTTGCTTTCTTCTCTACAAGTTCAATGAGATCATCAATGGCACTCTCTTTGCCAGGGAAATGTTAAACTACAGATAGGTGATGGTTAATCTTGGTTATGATTAAAATTGATTCTTTCTGGAAAATCAACAATTCATAACATGACTGTCCACAATCTATGATTAGGAAGCCCCCGAAAGTGAAACTGACAAGGCATTTTGAGTAAAAGTGGCTGTGGATGGATGCATTTGCCCTCAGAGCCACATGATTGCCATGACCTGCACCAACTAAATTAGACTAATGAGCTGAAAAACAACCTGTATGTGTGGGGATGGAGGTAACAAAAGACCGCAATGGGTGGTACTATCATGACGTAGCAAACACAGCTGGCCACCTGATGCTTTCAGCCCAAGCTGACCTTCAGAAAAGCTGCTATAACCACGATGACCACGCAACCTTACATTGTGTGTGTGTGTGCATTCAAACATATGTGATGGGACCATTTGTATATAATAGTACATCAGAGCGTGAAAGTTGACTCATCATCTCTTCAGATCTTCCCACTTGTCACTACAAATGCTCTCTTCTGTGTTTCTAGACTAATCCCCCCCTTTTCCTTTTGTTGGTTTGTGTAAAACTCCTGGGTGGTCCATTGATATGGGCCTTTAATAGGCCTCTGAGCATATGCGTGTCTTACAGCAATAGAGGTTTGACCCTAAACAAATGTGTCACAGATAGTCGCAGGGAACAGCAGCATGTTTGTGTTGACAAAGGGACATGACTTCAGATTCCCATAAAGAGGATAAGAGCGTCATTTTCTTGATTTGTTTTATCAGAACTTATACAGTATTTTTGTTTTTGCAGCACATCGGCGACGATTTCTTGGAAGATTCTATCTCACTTACATATTTTTGTCAGTCTCTCCCCTCTCTCGCTCTTTCTTTCTCTCTCTCGCTCTCTCTCGCACTCTTGTTTTTGTTGTCTCCTATAACCACACACTTAAATTACAACATCTGTCCCTCCTCTGTGTCCCTCTGTGATTCCCCCCCAAAAACAGCTGCAACTGAATGATAAGTGAAACAACATCAACAAGGACCAGGGGGCTGGATGAAAGGTGGAAGGAATGCTGATAGACAGGTAGGTTAAGAGAATATTCCAAGTATCTTAGCATCTGTTGTCCAAACCTTTAATGATCACAGTGCAGCAGCAGAGCAGGCAGCAGGCTGGCTGTTAGCTGGACATCCTGTTCTCCCATTTGCCACAAGTACACCTGCTTTATAAGAGTTTCACACTCATAAAACGTATTTTGTGGCTTTTCCAACTCATACACTGACAACACGAGGGCACGCTTGCGCCTCTACATGTACAGCATTTGCACTTACACACACACACACACACACCCAAGTGGATGCACACATGCTGGGCAGCATGTTACCAAGCTCAGACACAAGTGAGGTGAGGCATGCCTTTCATGCTGTTCGGCCTGATTATAAATTATAAATTGGCTTGGTGGGTTGGAAGGATACTAAAAATGAGAACACAGCTCAAACAGCTCAAAGGAAATCATATTATGTTCAATCCTTTGGCTTTGATGATCAGATTTCCTACAGCTATCTTCACCTGCTCTGCAGCCGGCGAGCTAGAGTTATTGGATAAACATTTACTCTTAGCCGACAGAGATCGAAACGCTTTTGTAATGGGAGACATCCTTTATCCAGATGGCGCAAATTGTTCAATCTCACCTGGACTTATTGTAAAGGATGGTGTGTTTAGACTGGAATTTTTACCTTGGCAGAGTAGTTTTACCTCATGGGCTGAGCTGTCAGTTTCAATGTTAATACTGAGAATCCAATGTCACCGTTGACATCAGATCAAAGTGGTGAGGTATAGTTAAAGTGATTCTCTCTCTTTGGCCCCGTGATGGCCTTACATAAAGCTGACTGAGACTGAGGTGGGCTGGCTACTGGCAAAGAAAGTGACAAGACGTGGCATCCTAATTAATTTCAGGATGACTGCGATGTTGCCCTCAGATCGATTCACCTGTGAACCTCCTTCCTGTTCCCTGCTTATTAACGTCTTCTATCAGCATTGACCAAACAGCATGAAAAACATGCAGGAATGTAAAGCAAAAGGAAGAATACAGTAAAATCCTGCAAGCACACTTCAAATTGTGACTATGTAACTTTAAAGAAGGAATAAAATGTACTGCTCGGGGGTTTTGTGGATGCAGTCATAATTGTCTATTATGCTTGTAAAGTTCAGTAAAAGGCACAGTACATAACTGAGTCAGTTTTCTGACTTCATGACTCTTTTCTTGTTGTGCTTCTGTTTCTATAACCTGTAATTATAACTTTGAGTTACAAAAATTACACGTCTCACCTTAAGGGTCAGCCTAGTAAATGTCCTTGAATGTCATCATTCAAAACTAAGATGAAACTTAGTCACTAACTTCTTTCATATTGACATCTAGAGATTTTCATGGATGGACTCGAAGTAGGACATGTTTTAAAAAAAGAGTAGCACCAGTTGTAGGTGCTGAATTTGCCGGTCAGAAGTGTCTACATAGCAATTGAGGAACAACTGGAATATGTCTGACCGTGTTGTTCATGTCAACAATTTGGACATCACTATAATCCACCAAAGCTGCACCGGGGTCCTTTATAGTAACACAATGCAGCATAGTCACTTTACATGCCACAATGTGACAGCAGGGCGTTACTTTCTCTTGACTGGAAAATCTTGCAAATGTTATCACTATGTGTTCTTACATAGAGCAGTAGTTTGCAGGCAAATGGAACAAGCTGGGCCATGTTCTCATGGGGGTTTGTGAAAAGGCATTGTGGAAACTGTAGGAAATCAGTAACTGAAGAAGTAAATGAGTGAGATGTGGGTAAAATCCACAGCACAAAAAGGTAAATTAAAGCATCACAATGTCAAAGTCTGATTTGTCACAGACAGGGTGACATTAAGACATGTAAGAACATGCTGCAAAACTAACAAATGTTATCTTCAAGTCTTGTGCATACAAAATGCTCCTTGATAAAAAAAAATGAACTTTTAAAATGTTAACATACAGTAAATTTAAGTCTTTTAAAACATGAGACCACAGTAAATTTTAGCCTATACAGGTATATAGGTACTTAAGCATTGGGAATATTATGGCTCCATTGGAACAGAGATGACAAGTTTATGGCATGCTAAAGTGCAAACATTTTTAAAAGGTAGGGGGAAAGACATATCAAAGTTGTTGCACTCTTGGTTCTGCATGACAGATTGTTCCAAAATCCAGACACCACTTCCTACAGTGATGCTGCCCATCCCCTGCTGCCAAGAGCCAAAAGGGAGAAGGAGGATTAGGCTTCATTTTTCATCCTTTTCCTTTTTAACTAAGTAGCGTAAGTCATTTTGGAGGACCACACCTCAGTATGGGCGGCCTCAAACTCACCGCAGAGGCTAGGCTTGGGGAAAATTCTTGGAGGGTTTTATTAGTTGAGCTTAGTTATGGAATAGGATTACAGTAAAGTAGGTTACAAATGGTCCTGGTGCCATCCCGATCCAGTCACATGTCTTATTGACTTGTAGAGGGGGAAAGTTGATGTGCGGGAAGGATGCAGGAAGGAGATCTTTTATGCTTAAAACAACTGGGTTTGTCAGAGAATGTGTCTAAATTTTCAGGATGAAAAGAAACCCTGTGAGTCTTTCTAAAGGTCTTTTTTCTTGGATATGAGGATGGCAGATGGTTTATATGAGAGTACTGAGATACGTAACAGTGGAAATTTATTTCCACACTGCGAATACCTATGTTGTATGTCAGTGACTGTCAATCCATCTGTCCTTAAGTCAATCTGTGTCTGTTAAAACTGTCCAACATTTTGGGAAAATGTTTATTTGCTTTCTAGCAAAGAGAGGATAACTTTAGAGAATGTTATCTCTCATTTTTAGACTATGTTACAGACTGAAATGACAATATGATAGCGGTATAAACTGTCTGACACTGGAGTCTGTGGTCTGTCACAGAGTCGCTGTGTCGTGCATGTGCACTCCACTGTCTCAACCGCTTTGCAGTCTCAACTTTAGAGTCGGAGCAAGAAATGACCTGCCCGCGTCCAAGTCCCAGCTCCCCCAAGGTCTGAACAGGAAACAGGGAGAACACCACCCCCGCCCAGCCCCTTGCACCCATTACAGCACTCTCCCAAGGAGAAAACATCAACACAACAGAAAAGTATGGAAACCAAAACTTAAGATGATAAAAGCTACAGGCCTGTCTGTGGATATAAAACACATCATACTTGTAACATGAGCGAACACGAAATAAACATTTAGTTCTAACTTCTGTTGTGAATTTTCGGTCTGTGAATTCCAGCCGTTGTTTGGATTCCTCAGAGAGGGAATGTTTTATGCTCCTTTGAAAATACAAAAGAAGTTGCACACATCTGAAAGCCATTAGCCCCTCAAACTGTTAGCAAGCAGTCTGAGGATTCTTTCTGCTCTCTTGGAATGTCGCTACATTTCTCTCCTTGCCTCTTTTGACTTTTCATTTCTTTCTTTTTTTAGGGGCTCCAGATCTCTGTCTTTTACAGTTACAAGGTTTGCGGAATGTCAAAACTGTCATCCAGGAGGTTTTGCTTCACGGCCCACTAAAAACAACAGTCTTCCAAACTTTCAGCCGTATCGTACACATAAACCTCTCTCCATCCCTCTCCCCACTGTATGTTTTAACAGTCATTTAACCATGGCCAAACTAGCTGTGCAGAGTTACATTGTGCTCTGTCACTGGAGAGCAACATCACGTGTATACCCGCCTCTTCCTTCTCTGGTTCCCACAAAGCAGGCAGGGGGACATGTGAGGCAGGTCTCCCCGCCTTCTCCTTCTCTGCATTCTAACCTTGCATAAATGGGCCAATGTGTTTGTGTGCTGTTTTATGAGATCACATCTTCTCATCCCTTCTGAACACTGCCATTCTTTGTCTCCACTTGTGTTATACTTTGAAGTTCTACATTCCTCTCCCACTGCATCACCAGGGCGGCACAGCTGCACAAGGCCAGGTCTTTACTGAGCCAAGGAGAGCAGCGCTTCAGGTAAGGTGAGGCAAGAAATGCCTGCTTTGTAGGCAAGTGAACTGGACGGCAGACTATCTATCTATCTACAACAAGTAGTTGCAGTTTTCTTCTTGCAGTGAGCTTGTGTGCATTTGTTTGTGTGTGTCTTTATTTGTCTTCATGTGTGTGGTGCAGCAATCATATTTTCATCCACCCAGGAAAAAACCACCAGCTGACCACAAGATTTCCAGCTGGGACCATCTCTTCACCAAGCCACACTCCACCCTGACCCCACAGGCTCCAACCACAAACCCCAAGACCATGATGACACTATGAAACCAACCTCTAATCCCTCAGCCCCGCCTTACCATACACACAAGTGCACGCACGCACACACACACACACACACACACACACACACTATGTATACACACACCTCCACGGTCCCATGACCTTAAGGTTAACCTCTGCCAAAACACACTGCAAGCTAAAGACATAGCGAGTGAGTGAATTCAGTGTGGAAAATGGGGACTGTGAGAGTCAGTGATCTACACAAACAACAGGATTTCTGGTTTTCTTCCATTATTTAATGGCTTTGATGCTTCAGCGAGCCTCATTACTGCTTCATTTAGTGTAAATAAAACTTATCGGCTATTGGTCCTCCGATGTGTCTTTTTTAACCCTGCAGATTCAAGCAACTGTTATCCAAAGTTTGTAACTTTTCTCCTTTCTCATATCATGCAGTTTTAATACATGGTTACCCAGCATAGTTACTGATTAAAGTATAACAATGAACTAACACTAGCCTAGCTGAGGCATCATCCCTTATGATAAGATCTGATTTTAAAAGTTGCTTTTTTAATACTTTGCTTGAGGTTTCTGTCCATTCTGTGCGATGATCTTTCTTATGTGTCTGACTTTGTCAGGACAGAAGCGTATTGTTCATGAGCCTAGTGTTATATTTTGCATCACAGAGGAGTTTGTTGCCCCTTTACCGACAACTAGTGCAAATATATTAAATAACTTATGGAGAGAAATTTAAATCCTTCAACATAAACTCCTCTGGTCCAGTCCTGCCTTCACTGACCCAAATATGCACTGGTTCACCCCTATGGGCAGCAGCACAGTATGACTAATTCTGGCCATGAATCTCTCCCTCTTGAGAGGCTGTCATGGAAGTGATTTGGCTCGCTGATGTCTCTCCTGGCTGGGCAAAAGACAGTCTGAAAGCCCCCACCAGGCTCCGGTGGTCTCTCCTGGTTCTTTCCTGCAGAGCTATGGGAGATTAGGCATTGCTTCAAGAATTCATCTACTGCACAAGTATAAGAGTGGACAAAAGTGCAGATCATTTTAGTATACACACGCTCACATGCAAAAAAAGGACACAGTTGAATAGAAATGTATCCTCACCCTATTTGTGAACAACAGTGATAATCAAAACTGACATGCACGCACTCTGAATTAGAGGTGGGGCTTAAAGCGTAGGCGGGTTTTATGGATGCATGTGTATAAAATACAAAATTGTGCAGCTATGTGTTCATGTGAGGACAGTCCAACCCTCATCTGGTTTCTGTACTGGCTTGTCATTTTTTGTACCATGTGAGCTTGAAGAAGGACCCAAAGCTCGACCCTGCGGTGACAACCGAGCCCCCACATTCCTGTTCCTACTGAGCCAGGCACATGTAATAACAATGATGCAGTCCGGTCTGTGTAAAACAAATAGCTTGCTTTTAACAACGTGACCCCATGTAGTCACCACAACTCTCACTACAAGTCTCGCTAGGACCAATTTTTCTGAACAAGTGTTAAACCTCACAACACAAATTCTTATCTTGAAAACATATGATCATGTTGCATGTTTGCTTCTTTGAGAGTGTCTACAGCCAAAACCTCTAAATGTGAAACCACTGCACAAACAAAAGACGTCTTCACCCCTGCTTTAAAGACCATGATTGGAAAAATCTGTCACGTCACGCACACACACGGCTCTCAACTTAGGCAGCCTGCTCCTCAAGCCATATGTATTTACCTTAGGTTGACATATGGTGTGTCTGTGTGTGCATTTGTGTGAGTGTTTGCATGTGTGTATACCAATGTATGTACTGGACAAAAAGAGATGGGAGACAAGTGAGAGGAAGAGAATGAGAGAGGGGGAAAGAAAGAGGGGGGGGGGGGCAAAGGAGGGCTAGTAAAAGTATTTCCCCAGGCTCTGAAAGCACAATACACACAGATAGTGGTGTGTTTTCACTGTAGCCAGATCACAGCTTGGTGAAATGTGGTTCTGTTTAGAGGGGGAGAGGGAGTGCTGGGAGAGAGATGGAGGAATAAGCGAGACAGGGATGCACACAAACACACACACACACACACACACACACACACACACACACACACACAGGTACACTAATATGAGCTTTAAATTCCTCTAGGGTCTAATTCATTGTTCCCATCTGTCCCCAGTCATTCAGTGGTGTCAGTGTGGGACTATAAGACTCTCTCAGAGCTTCTGCAGCACACCACAAATCATCTTGCATGACTCTGCTGCATGTTGAAGGCTGGTCCTACAACGTGCTGCATGTTCCCCATTACAGTGAATTGCCCTGTTCATTGGGCTGAAGGGAGAGGAATGAATTGAGCAGTTGGTTGAGTTTTGACTTGTGTGTGTGTTAGTGTGTGGGTGTGCAGAAGCATGATGTCCGTGAACATGTACAAGGTAGAATGTAACAATGGCACGATCTTATTCAATGGGAATTTCCATCGTTAGTTTGGCTGTTGTTTAAATCATGCGTTGGCAAAAATGCTCAACGCTCATGTATCAAAGAGCACAATGTGGAAAAGTTTGAGTTTCCTAGTAAAAATTTAAATACATCCCTCGATAATTAAAAGTGGTTATTACATCATCTGTTCTCCGGAACTTCTAATCCCCCACATTCAGTTTGGTAAATTTAGATCATTCCAGGTCCTGCAGAGACAAAAAGCATATTATGCAGATGGTTGTAATTACCTAACTTGCTAATCTTTGTCTTGAAAACAGGATGAACAAATTACAAAAAACATCTCACCCCCTTTTAGGCTCATCTGAGGATGTCAGGGAGGATAAATAAGAGAATTTCCAGGTAGCCTTCAAGTCTACATAATGCATCATTGTGTTAAAAAAGCATTTATGACCCTGTATGTGTGTGTATGAGAGAGCGAGAGCATGAATGTGTGTGTACAAACAGACAGGGGAGATGGTTCAAGAGTCCCTGTTCCCTGTAAACACTGACTCTGCTTGTTGTCCCATGAAGGAGGTCTCCAGGGACAAACAAGTTGCAACTCTGTCAAACACCGGTTCTTCTGGGTCATGTGTGGTCTTAATGGTGGTCAACACTGACTGAAGACCCACTTGAACATTCAGAAGCTTCTTTACCTCCAATGTCAGAACCATTAGTGGTTCCATGTAACATCTGGTGGGTCCTTTTGCATCCATATTAGCTTAGATGGTTTGTAAAGCCAGTTAAACAGAGTAGGTACCAGTCATGCCTTAAATTATGCTTAAGAAGAATCATATATGTTGTCCGACCATGTCACAAGGCAGAAGAATTTACTGGTGTTCGATTGGGCACACTCAAAGGTGGGATGGAAAGCTGGCACTTATAGAGGGGAGTGGATGATGCTAAATTCAAACTCTCTGACAAGTAGTTCTGTTGAAGCCCCTCAACTGTGTAACTATTAGCAATGGAAAACCGCACCGTCTACACCAAGACATTAACAATCTTGTTTTTAAACTGAGCTCAGCCTTTATGATAATGAATGCCAACATCAGTCTTGTGGAACAGGGTTTAAAGTCTTTTCCTAGAGTCCTCTTGGCTCTATGGAGCAGAGTATGATTGTGACAGAAACATTTGTAGGGTCACATAAAGTGGCATACACCTGGCTTTGGGGTAACAAAGCGATGGCATTTTCAATTACAAGACAAACATGATAGAGGTTGGATAAATCAGCAGGACAGATGTTGGCTTTGACCCTTGATGTCCTGGATGTTTCTACACTACACAACCTCCATCAAACTCTACAAAAGCCCAAATGTTACATTCTGCGAAAAGTAAAATTTCTTGATAGACGCTATGCTGAATATGCTGTAGCTGTGATTAAGGTTATAAGCAACGTTGGCATTTACAACAGGTACCTCTGCACCACCTTGCTTTCTCATTTTGTTGAAATCAAACAAAATGAGAACCTCCTTTGAGCTCCACTGGACCATTTCTGTTGAGAGTGGTGAAATCAACGCATTAGGTTGCAACATCTGAGATGTGCTCAGCTGTCCTCCCCAACATACCACCCAAATGGCCACTCTCTCTATGTTAACTTCCTATCGGCACTTGTGGCAACAAAGCACAAGGATGTGTCAATCACAAGCACCAGTGGGGCCGAGGTAGCAAATAGCAGGCCTATTTGAAAAGCAAGCGTAAATTTGACACTACGACATAGAAACATGCTCCTCATGCTTTCCTGTTAACTTCATTAATTAATTGACTGTGACCTTAACCAGAGTGTGCTGAGGGAAATTAGACTAGATACTTAATTTCTGCATACATACGGTAAGGAGCCACAGTCTATTTAATTGTTTTATTTTTTGGGCTTTACCCCTAATCATGACATCTTCACCTTTCAATGAATAATGTTAGTTTTCCTACAGGTCTGCCATTGTTGGCTAATTTTCCACAACCTGGTGTTAATGCAAATGCTGCTTTGCAATCATCAAAGACCATTTACTTTGTTGGGACTCTTATCTCATCTCTCAGGTATAGCCTGAAGGAGTGTTCCCCCCCTTTTTTTGCAGAGTGATGATAGCGAAGCCATGTTAGCCTCAGTGTGAAGATTTAGCTGCTTGGCCCTTGTTATAACAACTCTAGGAGTCTTGAGGAATGTGGGTTTGTCCTGCAGTCCGTTACTACTCCCCCCCAACACCACCTCTCTCTCTCTCCCTCTGTCTCTGCCTCACTCTATGTCCCCTCCCCTCTCCCAAACAGGGCAATTCCCTAACTTTTCTCTTTTTCTCACAAGGCTATAGTTAAATATTCCATCCTGGAGCACATAGCCTGTCTCAAATTCCGACTCTGGGCTCCTCGACGCCAAGGCACTCCAATTATTGCAAGGTATTGTGCGCATTAGTGTTTTCTGACAACATTAAAATCAAGTTATCAATAGCTTTGATGGTGACTGTTGTTTCAGAAGCCCGTTGTTTCACTGGGCATTATCTCTTTATGTGTCTGCTATATAGATATGTGTGCAGTTGCAAGTTTGAAACGCAAAAAAGGTGGATAATTAATTTAACATGCTGTTCTAAAGCGGGCGAAGCGAGGAAGTTGCATTTTTTACCGGCTTTTTTTGGGAAACTGCATGGAAAAAACCGACAGGCTCGTCACGTTTTACAGTGTGATTGCTCGCCTTACTGCAGGAGCTCTGATAGTTTGGGATAAGCTTTCCTGGCGAGTGAAATGGAATTTAAAAAAGCTCACTAACCTATTTTCCCATCTGGGATGAACTTGTGTTTCAGCGTGCAGGGGAGCTGATGTTGCGTTTTTTTTCTCCATTCATAAAGTTGCGGTGACCACGCAGAGCTCGATTCAGTGCTGCAATATTGTGGAAAATAAACCCTATTCGTCTTTCTGTTAACCAGCAACAGGCTGCTCGATTTACTATGCCGCGTTAGGTCGACGTTTCATGTGAGGCAGATGGAGGTTGATATCTCTGCGTGACTGCTTTACGGACTTCGGTTTGGTTCTCAATAGTGAATTTACAGTAAACTTATATAACCGACATTACTCGTCATATTTCCGCAAGAATGTAATGTTGTGGTTTTTACAAGTCTCAAAATCTCTGTGCGATGACAGTAGACTAAATATGTTTGCCATATAGCGTCCCATTAAAGGACATATATGTGCTCCAGTGTTTAGATGATGAATGGATAATGCAGAGTGGATGCTTTGACAGTACAATTGGGAAGGAGCTCAGTGGAGCTCCCACTTGGTAATTGATCAGGCATTTCTTTTGTTCAGAACTGATCCCGCCTCCATCCACTTCTCTTATTGCAAGCTACAACCACAGATATTTTTCTGTGGTGTTTGAATGGGGAAAAACTTTTTTTTTTCATAACTTGGCTTGTAAGAAGATTAGGTACAAGTAGTGACCCATCAGACAGGCTAAAGTAGCCTCAGCCTCAGTCCCTCACAAAATAGTTGTTACAGGCGTATACCAATTGTATGACAGTATTTTTTAGTTTGTATTAAAAGAGAGAGGAAATTTGAATTATTATAGGCAATTATACTCACATTATTCCTTGACATTCATCTGTCTAGTCCCTGTCTTCCCAACCATTTTTTCAGTCATTTTCTCTTTTTCTGTGCATGCTTGAGTGACTTCACTGCTCATCTATCTCCAATCTTCCATTAAAATTCATCGGAGTCAGGGGGATGTGGGCCCATATTTCTTTTCTTTTCCTTTCTTTGTCCAGCCCCCAGTAATGTGGTCGGATGCCACGGCTGGAGGCTGGGTCTGCTGAGGTTATATATCACCAGGGGCCCACAGTTCACTCTTAAACCTGTGGTCTATAATGAGGTGGAGAAGTGAAAATAAACCCCTCGGCTGTCCAACCCAGTTGGACTCTGGATGATTTTCAATTTGATATACCCAAATGCACTTAGGACAGGCTTGTAAGACTATATGCTATGTATGGGGTTAGAATATCTGAAATAATTTGATTTAGAAATCCATAATAATTGATTATGGGAGTAATTTAATTTTGTGTCTTTATGTGGATGAGTAATTGATCCTTGTCAATAATTAAAGGTCCCCACTGTTATTTCTGATTGTGGAAAGTGCAATGGAAAGGGTCTTTTGAGCTAACTGATCATCCTTACATCACCATTTTACACTTATTAACTGTTAACCCTGTCCTTTTGACCATCCTCCCTTTACTCAGTCTCTCTGGCTCCCTCTAGGCACAGGGCTATGATTTAGGGCATTGACCTCCAACTTCCTTGGGCTTGTGACCCTTTAAATTAAAGTAATGTGAACTCATGACCTCATGTCAGTTTGCAAATATGACCCAATGCGAGATTGATGATTTAAATAATTAGTTTTTCACAATAAAATGCAGAATTGAAAGAAAGGTCACAAAAACATAAAGATAAAGTGAACTCCAGTTTGATGGATGGACTGATGGATGGAGGCCTGGAAATAGCCATTGTGCTTAAAACATTGCATTCCTGTTGCAGTGTACAGTATAAGTGTAAGACTTTATTGCGCACGAGTACAAGGCCAAAAACAATCTGACTACTGAAACATGTTTCGATTTATACAAGCTTCTTTGATTTTATATGATTAGAATCCTTCTCAACCTCCCTTTAATGACAACAGACATTATATATTCAATGGGACTAGATCCTCCACACTAAGCATGTATTGCTTCTCAGTTTATAACTTTTCTCTCTGTAGTCTGCAGTCAGTACATACAATATTTGGTGTCTGTGGAGTGATAAACCACTTATGAGACTGCTTTGAAGTGCAGCATAGTGGAAACAGATTGCTGGAATTTAGGATTGAAGTGTCTCCTCTATTTTCTTGCATGCTCTTCTTTATTCACCAGCAACTCATATGTTTTCTCTTTTCTCAGTATAACCACCAGTGGCATGGAGTCCTTTCTTCACAAGTCTATTTAAAGTTGGAAAATGCGTGAGGGTGATTTGAGCTGTATCACAAGAGTAAAATTGATTTGATCTGCTGAGATGAGTGATTTCCAAGCAGAGGTACTGCATTTGCAACCAGAGGCAACTTTTGCAGGTGCCAGGCGCCATATGGAAAATTCACGTAAATTTACCAATAAGCTGCCTATAAGACTGAGCCACTTGTGATCGAGAATGCTTGACAACTCGAAGAAGTTTTAATAATTACTTATAGCATTAGTTAAAATAATGGGTAGTTGAAATACTGTCATTAGCTAAAGGTAATGGAGAAATTATTGAAACATTTAGCTTCTGCCACTGACTAAAGCAACCTTCGGACTTAGCTGTATGACAACCCATAAAAGTAGCCAATTTTGTTTATTTAATGGTGCTAAATAAGATTTGAGTTTATAATCCATTTAAATGAACCATGTCTGGGAGTTAATGTGAGAGGTCTGTGGGGGAATATTTGACAAGAAATCTTGGGAACCACAGTATCAGATGACCTGAATCCCTTTCTCATGTTTGATAAGTGTTTCATGCGTTTCTTAGCTTTCATTTCCATTCTTCCTCTTTCTAGCCCTTCCTCTGGAGTGCAGACCAGCACCGGATCCAGGTTGAACCCCCCCTCCACTGCTAATCCTGGGTCCATACAGTGAACACAGAAGCAGAGAGTGAGCGGTAACACGGAGGTGCTTAGGTCGGAGGGATAGCCAGACAAACCAATGGGATCAGGGAAGCTGGCTGAGGTGCTGCTGGGATGGGTGGCGGTGTGCGTTGTGGCAGTCCACGTGGCATGTGGTCAAACTGGTCAAACTGGGAATGGACCATACCAAGCTAGCCGCTTCACCGGCACTGTGGACCAGAGAGAGGTGCAGCGGGTTCGACGCCGTGGCCAGGAGACCCTGAGAGGGTAAGGATAAGTGTCTATATCTGTGCCACTGTCTTTGGCAAAACCCAAACGAGCAGCAGTGCATAATACAGTTTGGTATTGATTTTTCTGCCTATAATGCTGAAGAAGTTTTCACAAGAAGAATGGTGGAATGAAGAAAAGTGCATGAAGTTTTGTTTTGCATACACAACTCGGAACATTTGTTGCTCTATCTGGAGAAGGTTTAAAATATAAACGACTTTCCCCTCTCTGCTTTCCTGGCAGCTCTCTTTCAACTGCTGTGCTTTCTGGGCTGAGGCCAAACTTGCCGTACACCAAATTATGCTGCTGAATACTACCACATTGTTTTCTCAAAAACAGCACATGTTCGACCTTAACAGGAAGCTGGCCACACTGAAATCTCCCAGTGTATTTACAGCAAATCGACATTTTCATGGGAAAGAGAGGGGAAAAAAAACAGTTTTCTATACATCTTATGAGGGGATGATGAGGGGAGATCATGACCCAGATTTCCCTGAGTGTGCTGGTTAAGCTGGAGAAAGTAGTTCAGGACTGCTGGGACTGCTGTGGGGAGATTGCAGGCCCCAGGGAGTGATGGGGGGGGGGCATGAACATACATGTATACATGTGTATGTTTTTCAAGGTTGTTGTTTATTTGGGTTTCAGTATGTGGGGAGTATCTGAAATGAAATACAGGGATCACATCACCTCTCAGCAGCTGCAACTCCCCCCCCACCCCTTCTCTCCCCTTCAGTCCAACTCTTTCACTAAACATCATGAATCTGGGTGTGGGATGTATGTCAGTCACCATATATTTTGCCACTTCACTGGAAAAAAAAACAAAGGATGTTTTGTCGGAGCCCAATTCTCGGTGTCTGCATCAGTTATTCCAATCATACTCCCATCTGTCCCAGCTTATGGTTCCCCCAGCGTGCCAAGCCACAGGAAATGAGGTATTCGTATCACCCAAGGGGGGTATGAAAAGGGGCATTTGTTTCACTGCTGTAGGTGACAAAGCAGCAGAAGGAATAACAAGAGGATGGAGAAAGCATTGAAGAAAGGAGAGCACAAGGAAATGAAAGATGGGGTGCAGAAGAAATTGGGAGTGATGGTGGCAGAGACAGAGAAATGACTAAACTCGGTAACTTGTTCACTTGAGGATTATTAATAATGCACGCCAAAGACCACGTACAGTCTAGGACTGGTGTTTTCTCAAAAAACATGTTCAGTGAAGGTTTCGTACTTGTCGCTCACATTGATTTATATAGAAGGCATTTGTCTGCGTGAAACAAAATCCTTCCCACCCACATTTAGACATCTAAAAGAAGGCATTTCACAGACAAAAACTGCGCAAGCATTATAGTCCTTTACTATTTCTACTATGTCCATTGCACTGTTCAGAGCCATTATCCTGTCAAACACATCGAGTGCTCACCAAACCACAAATGAGGCAACTGACATTGAACTCAAAACATTAAGTATGTGATCAGACTGAGTAATAATCCACATTTACAGCATTGTCTAACAGACAGTGAGCGGATAGAGGAGAGAGAAACCAGGAGACTTTGCACAATAGAGTATTATTCCCATCAAATAGTGGTGTGGTTTCATGAGAACAAGTAACAAAAGCCCGCAGACTTTTTCCATTACATTGTTAAGTTCTGGAAAACACCACTGCGTTAGGAACGAAATGCTCATGCAGTGATAGTTTTGTGTACTGAAGTAAATAGGTGACGAGATTACACAGCATTGTCGAAACTCAAGGTATGTTAAGGCTAAAAAGCTCTGCTTGCTGGGCGTCAGGCCAACATGAGCAGCACAAACCAGTTAGTTGACAAGATGTTCGACATATTCTTTTTGATTATTTTTTATTGGATTTCTAGGTGTTGCCTAGTAACTGTCAGTTGAATTATTCTGAGAACTTTGAAGCGTCTCCCAAGTGTCGGCCAAAGCAAATAGGCCTAATGTGTTGAGTTTATTTTCAGTTACCGTTTGAGTGTCATTGGCTGAAAATGATCGCAGTTCATCTGAAATCGGGCAAAATTAGTCATCTACGTTGAACCACCTCCGGATAGAGGCGTAAGGGCAAAGGGAACACATTTGTTTTAGCTGTCAATAAGCCTTTGTGTAGTTTGGGCCAAATGTTTCTTACACAGGAGCCACTGAATTTTACTACAGCTCATTCAGCCCCGACAAAATTATAATACGTGCAAAACCCACGCTTTTGTCCTACCATAGCGCTTTCATCTCAGAGTTGCACCAATCACAGCGGACTGTCAGGAACTCAGTATGGGTTTCACAGATTCTCTGTGTGGGAGATGGAGGGAGGTTAGTTTAATGATGGTCATTACACTGGCCTTGGGCTGGGGTGTAGTGTTTATTTGCTGGCTAGAGCTCCATATCCCCTGGTCTGCCTCTTGTAGTGCCGCATCTTACGCTGACTGACTCTGATTTATTGGCTCCCAGAGCACTCTGCAGTCTGGCATCAATCCACTCAAGGGCGGCATCTGATCATACCTTAGCCTCTGTGGCTGGCTGGCTGCCTGGTCTGCTTTACTCGATGGGTGATTGACCATCTGGTTGGTCGAACAAGACAGAGAGTTTTTAACTTTTGATTTCTCACACTTCCATTCTAATGTTTATAAGAGTTGAATATTTATAGTTTAATAAGGTCTCTTGTATGTTTGAGTTGAGGGTTCCAGTTTGGCCCAGCTCTACCCAGCCCTGCTGTGGAGAGATGCTTTTGATGCTGGCAAGCTTGGCAGACAGTCAGCCCCAAAGCAGAGAATTATATTCAGTCACTCAAGTCCCTTCCAGGATAATGTCAATACCACCCTGATGGCCTGGATAGGATCTCCTATTTACAGTCTGGCATATGTTTAATTTGAAAGGAATACAAGCATTTCCCTCTTTTGGTTGTCACAAGATAAACGTCTCTACCTTGGAAAGATCTGAGTGTTTTTTAAGGGCAAGGGAAAAAGACCCACAAAAAAGCTGGGGAAGAATTTATGCTTTGGATGAGTGAACGATTGCCAGCTTCCATTTCTGTTTCATGTGCATTAGGTTCCCATTTAAGTTTTTATGTGTCTGCATTTTATGGTTACTGTATATGCAGCCTAAGACTGGGCTGTAAAGACAGGATTATCTGGGACCGCTGATTGGCATGTGGTCTGTGAAAAAAGTGTTTCTACCTAATGTCAAACTATATCAAACAAATTTGACATTGCCTCACACAGTGACATACACACAAGAAAACAAACAGACATTATACATTTACACATAAAAGCATTACATAAGCCTCTTTATGTGCAGAGCTGTGTTTAATTTACAGTTATTTCTGTAGCTGATCACAAACACTATTAGCTTTGCCACAAATCATCTGAGTTAGGAATGCTCTTGGGTAATGTGATTTACTTTTATTGGAAACAACAATAATCAAATATGCCCTCTGGGGTTTGTATGGTTTACCACAGTTTAGTTTTTGTAATATAGAAATGTATCTCCTGTTGTCTCTCAGCCAGAAAGTCACCACAACAAACACAACAAATTCCCTCCTCTGTTATGCTGCCAACAATCTCTCACTCTTTCCTTCTTTACCTTTATTTCTCAAATAATTTCAATTTTGGATCTTTAATAGCATTAGTTGAAATTTTAAATGCAGAACTGTATACCATAATACTTTACACGGTAGAATAATTCATACAGAATACATTTTCCACCCCTAATTAAGATCCACCTCTCGTATCACCATCTCTGGTTGGGTAAATGATGCCTTGCCGAGCCGGACTACATTCCTTTATCATCCCCATTCCTAGATCTGATAGAAGAGCAGCAGGCCAGGTGTTGCTAGAGGCTGCAACAAGCAAGAGTTTTCCTGAGGGGGGTCAGATACCAGGCAGATGACATCTGACCTATGACCACTACTCTGACACACACATACATACACACAGACACCTGACCTGGAGCATTGGCAACTGTGAACTTCTGGTCTATGTCTTCATGGAAACAGACTGTCTGCAGTCATTTTCCATTCCTGCCCAGCTCTGCCCTTCCTTGTAGGTCAGTGGAGGCTGCTGCTCTGAACTGCCTCAACCTTTGACCCAGTGGATTCCTGAATGGAAAGAAGACCCTCAGGCTATAGCCTCATGAGAGCCGTGTTGATTTTGCATTTTCTAATTTTATGACTAACTAAAAACACAAATAAACCACAAAAAACTCAATACTTTACCACAGGAGAAAAAAATATTGGGATTATTTTTTTAAGCAATTCATTTGTTTCTTGATTGAACTATTTATCATTTTGTCAATATGATTACAGAAAACAGTGAAAAATGTGGTGAAAATTGTAATTTGTCAACAAGCCTGATTCTAACTGCTTGTTTTAACAGCCGAAAATACTATCCTAAACCTTAACCTAAAAACGTATGTGTTAAAGAAAAGCAAAAACACATTTTCACATTTGAAAAGATGGTAAGAGTACAATAAGTGAAACCATAATTAAGCTGGAAATATTCTGCAATGATACTGCCTTCCCCTGTCGACTGTGAACCCCCGACTACACTACCGTGTTTCCTCCCATTCTTCATATTTCCCCTTAGATGAGGTGGCAGCCGTTTTCCTTTTATTACTATTAATGGTTGTTAACGAGCGATCCACGGGACGGGAGGCAACTTCAAAGGCTCCGACATGGCCACAGAAGAGTTAATCTCCTTTAGATTGAGCCCTGAGAACAGTAGGACATTTCAATATTGAGGAAAACCCCTGGGGCTTAAAAGTCTGATTTTTTATGGCCGTCTTTCATTCTGTTTTACTTCAGGTCACCCTTTAAAACCTCCTCTTTGTGATAGGAGACCAGGCATTGACCTGGAGGAAGAGGAGAGAGGGAGAGAGAGAGAGAGGGAAAAATAACAAACCAGAGCACCTCAGGGTCAGACCCCTATAATCCTTCATATATTGACATCCCCCAGGTCTGTAACAGTGGAAAATCTTTGCTCTGTGGAGAAAGAGATCAGGGGAGAAATTTGGTTCACTGCTCATTAAGTGTTGGAATGCTGATGTCTCGCTCTATACATTTCTCAAGTTGTTGTTTTTTCAAAGCCCCGTTTAGCTTGTGTGTTTGCCCCAGAAATTCAACCCCCACTGAGGGTCTGGCCTCTTCTTGCTTTCTGCTGCTCTGTCCTTCGTTTCCATATCTTCTGTTTTCCGCTCCCACTCCTCCTCCTGCTTCCTCCTTTTCTCAACATAAACTTGTTTTGCTTTCCCTCCCACTGATCTCCTGTTCCTTTCCCACCATACTGTTTTCCCTCCTACCGACCACCATTCTTCTCACTCCCTTCATACTTTCTCTCCGAAGCCAACCCTCACGATTTTTAGATTCTGGAAATATCCCAAAGAATGCAGTGCCTCTGTCTTCTCTCCGCTCTTTGTCTGACCACTAATTCTGCCTACATAAATATCTCTCATCTGCTTGCCCACCTGTTGGTCTGTCTCTGCAACCCCCGTGCCATCTGGTAATGTGGTTTGAGGTGTGCTCTGCTCTCCATCCATCAGAGATTCAAACCCCAGCTGCCATTTCCCCGGTGACAGCCCATGGTTACTATGGATACTGTCTGGTGAGGAGGAGAGGAAGGTCATCTGCTTCATGCAGGAGGAACCTGAGAAGTTCAGCATAGCACACGCTTATTTCGCACTTTAGCTCTGGTCTTGTAATCTACTGGTTTTGATTGCATGTCCAACTGAAAGCTGCTCATTTGGGTTTGTGCTTTAGTTGTGTTGACTTTAATTGTTTTTGTTTCACTTGCAGCACTAAAGCGATTAATGAGTGAGTCAGCGGATCCATAGAAAACATTGACAACAATTTTTCATAAAAGGTTAATTGTCAGGGGAATAGTTCTACATTTTAGGAACAATAACTTCCTACAGTTTCAGATAGTCGGTCCCAAGCTGGCTAGTTGGTTTATACTAAGCTAAGCTAATAGGCTACTGGTTCCTGCTAATGTATGTAAAACAGTTGTTGCTTTTAGCTTCTCAAATCAGTGGATTTGCTGCCTTTCTATATTTGAAAACCTAAATTTGACTTTTGGACTGCTGGTTTGACAAACTAAGCAATGTAAAGATGTCACTTTGAACACTCTTTCACAAAAAACTACTTATATGTAGGCAAGTTTCACTTGAATAAAAATGAGTTTATTCAATTCCATTTTAGTTTGTAAGTGGTCAAATTTTAAGAAGGAAAAAAAAGAAAATTAAACTGTAAAAGCTTTCCCTTAAACAACACCACGCTGGTTTCATACATTGTTTTTGTTTTCCCTGAGCTGTATACTAATCAGCCTGTGAAAACACTTGTAAAATGTCTGCTGTGGCTCTGGAGGCAGCTTTGCAAAGTTTGAAGATGATGTCATTGGGATTATTGTGAGTTATTGATATTTGACAGAAATAAATAGGGGAGTTTGAAACAGACAGAGAAAAACAAATTAACAATTGCCTTTCTTCATTGAAAATGTAGTTTCCAGTGTTTTTGAAGCTTGACTCATACAAGGGACAATATTTTAGCCTCTGCTAAACCATAAACCATTTTCATAAATTACTCCTAACAAGTCCCTCCGCTTAATGAAAGTGCAATACTAAATCCATGGGGTACCCCTTTAAAGGCTTGTTAAGTTGTTGTTTAATTTTACTAGTCTTTGGTCAGCGTTAGAAAACACAGGCCAATCTAGCGTTACTTTAAACAGTCATAAATTATGTCCTGGGGGGCAAAGAATTGTCTAAACTAAGGAGACGTGATCCCTGTGGCAAATTACTTTACCATGAGCATCTGGATCACGCTTCTTCCACAATTTATCAAGCTGTGGTCCCTCGGTTCTCAGTCATACCATCAGCAAATGCAAACAACTAACCGCCAGCACAGATGACCACAGATATACCCACTATTATACACTCCGAAAGGTCACTAAGGATATCATTAGTACAACCACATATTTGGAATCCTTTCAGCTTGTTAAACTGCTGTATGCAGCGTCTCAGGGTATTTCAGTTCAGTGATCATGATTACTCACATCCATGCACTTCCTTATAGTGCATGGATTTGGGTTTTTTAGGATTGATGCACAGGGGTTTTGCTCCCTTTTTTAAATTACTGAGCTATAAGTAGGCATGTAATTATTCATGGATAATAAAAAGGGAAATTGACATGTACTTTGCATTAACTTGTAAGGTGGCTGCAGACTTTAGTATGACTGCATGTTTATGTGTGTGTGTGTGTGTGTGTGTGTGTGTATGCATGTGAGCAGAGCCAGTCATCTCTAGATGTGGTTTAGCCATTTCCTCAGAGGAAAACTTTGTGGCTAACCTGACAGGCAAATCAAGCACCCCATACACTGGTATGACTCTTACATCTGTCAGACAGGGTCAAAGTTCACCACAGGCTCCACCACCAGTAGAATCACAGCTCACTGAGGGTGGTGGGGAGCAGTGGGGAACAGCGCTGGACCTTTACCAATGAAGGGGACAGCCAGGCATGGAATTTGGGACAAAGGAAGACTTTATAGATCCTGTCCTTCCAAGTTTAAATTCAGCCTTAAAGGAAAACAAAATGCTGCTCCTCATGTTGTGGGGCCCTCGCATTTCCTCCTTGCCATCCCACCCCCCAACCTCCGAAATACCTCTATCCATCACTTGAGGAGGCTTTTGTATCAAAGTTTGTTATGTTTACTCTAAAAGCAGAGGCCGTGCAGGTCTTGGTCAGCTCAGAAAATAACTCATAACTGAGTTTGTTTGTTTCGGGATTTACTGAAATATTTTTTGGGAGGTCTGGGTGAGTAGTGAGCTTGTTTGTTCTTTTTTTGTCTCTGTCAGGCCCAATGTGTGTGGCTCTCGCTTCCATTCATACTGCTGTCCAGGCTGGAAGACTTTGCCTGGAGGGAACCAGTGTATTGTCCGTAAGTTCCTCTTTCCTTAAATCCTCGATGTCAAAAAGCATTGTGGGAAAGATAACAAAATAGCCTTGGGATTATTCCACTAATTGTTATTGTCATGAAAACTTAATGAACCAATGAAATTAATTTTCCTCTCCTTCCCCTCATTCCAGCAATTTGCAGGAATTCATGTGGCGATGGCTTCTGCTCCAGACCCAACATGTGTACCTGCTCAAATGGCCAGCTCTCTCCCAGCTGTGGAGCAGGAGCAGGGGGTCAGTACAGCCACTTATAACACGCACATGCACTAACTCTATCTTCATCTCATAATAAACCTCTTCACGATGTGACTACAGACTAACCAAATTAAAGTAAGAAATAGTTAGCTTTCAATCCACTACATTAAATTCATCCAACAGTTTTTGTGCAAACTGACTTATATTTCTTTTCTTTTCTTACATGTTCTCCACATACACACTTCAGGCGCTATATGTGGTAAAGTGTCTTGCTCAAGGACATTTTGACCATTTGATAGTTGAGAATCAAACCATTAACACTACTGGAGCTGAAACATTTAGCCTTTTACCCTATTTCGGTACTCTTACACTTATAATTGCTTTATTGTCCAAGTAATCTTTCAAGCAAACATGACTGACCAAACCAAATGACGCTGGCTGTTGAAGCGAGCAGTTCCAGTTCCCACTCATCCAACTGCTCTGTTATTTTCCAAAGGTAATGGTTCCAGCCCTCTCTCATGGGAGCCAGAACAGCATTGTAGCCAGTGTAATAGTAGCGTGTAGCGTACCAGGCCTGCGCTACACTCTGCAGGTCACAGAGTTTGTCAGGATTAAAGCAGAGAGTCTGGCTGCCCCAGCTCAGTCTGCTGGGCTTCGTTACAGACCACTCAGGATGTGTGTGTGTGTGTGTGTGTGTGTGTGCATGCGTTTGGAGTAGAGGGAGGTGTTTTACTGCATGTGCATTGTGTGTGAAATCGCGTTTTTCTTAGTGAGATTAGTGGAGTGTGTGTGCAGGGCTTAAATATGAAGTTAATATGTACGGGACACGCTGAAGCCATTGTCGTTAAGCGCCGCTTTGGGAGCATGCAAGTGTGTCTCAGTGTGTGTGTGTATTAAGTAGCATGCAATGTGTTCAGCTCCACCGCTTTAGTAGGCCAAAGTCAGCTCGTCAGTCACGCTTTAGCCCCCGCCAGATCCTTTACACATGCTCACATTCCATTAACACACACGTTTGCACTCACACACACAAATACACTTCACATAGACATTCACACTCTTATCAAACACAGACAGAAAACTGTGCATGCACCCACACTCACACATAGTGAGCATCAGTTGGCACTGACCCAGAGATGTAAAACAGGATCTCTTCCAGCCATAAGTAAGGTTGACTCTTAGAGGAAGGGCACGGAGGGTGGGGTGGAGAAAAAAAACAGCCTTTGACCTGTATGGCAGGATATTCACAGATCTCCTGCAGAGTCAATGCTTTGGCGAGAGCTATGAAGTCATGTTCCTTGGAGACAGGAGCGGCGCGAAAAAGCTCAGCGATAAATTAAGAGCGAGAGCTTAGCAGAGGTTGAGCCGAGCTGATCGACACACCTGGTGATTCTCGGCTTTCCTCATCTGGGATTTATGACGCCCTTTTTGACAGGGTTACAGGCAGCGAAAAGCAGGAAGGGAAGGGAAGCTGCTTAGATGCTGTGTGATCAGCTTAATCATACATCATCTTATGAGTAGTTTGGAAAAATGCTTTCATGGTTCTTTTAGAGTGGCGTTTATCACTTCAGAAGATCTTCCTCTGGCCTGTCAGTGTAGTGAATCTCAGAGGTCAAACAGCTTTACGACCCAAGAGAAACTAATACTCCATCAGTGGACTGAATGCTGTTGAATGACCCTGTGTTACCATGGAGGTCACCCTAATTTGTCTTGTGTCTATTTGCAGACTATTGTAGCGAAGGCATGTTTCTGATTTTCTTTGCTGTATTTAACATTTGGTTAGCTTTGTTTTGATTTGCAGTCCCACTGAGCCACGCTCACCGTTTTAGGTGTGTTCAAGAAATTGCGACGTTTAAAATTGTTTTCACAACATTATCTGTCTCCAAGGCTTTGGGCCATGCCAAGAGAAGGCAAGAGCTCCTCATCATAGATCTTGTCATTCCAAATGTGCTAACTCTCAAATTCAGCCTTTTGGAGAGAGTCCACCATTTAATAGGATAATTCGGTGCAGTTGGAAACAAATTGCAGCTCTATGGAGATCCGTTTGGAAACGCCAATTTCCTCTGCCTTAATTATACAGCCTGATTCTAGCACCCTGGTTCGCTGGGTTATAGATAGCATCTTTATGTCTTGCTTTTTGCCTGTGGAATGCAGAGGTTTAAATAAATCAGAAACAATTTTGTGATTTTCCTCATGTAATCCACATGCCTGTGATTATTGTTGGTCCACACTAACAGTTGCCTATGATTTTTTTTGTGACTCTTCCCAGAATCTTTACACCAATGAACAATATGCAGTAAGCATGTGCTTATGTGGAAAGCTGGACAGACCTTTAGAAATGTATGCATTTCCAGAATTGGGAAATGGGACATTTTTTGCAACTGCATGAGTCATATTTCCTGATAACCTGGAGATATGTGTCACTTCCCAGACAACAAGGGTTGGCGTTGTAAGTCACCCTTGTAAGAAACCTGCTGACAGTTTAGAGGAGAGCAGCTGTGCTTAGGACCGTATATGGCCATTTTTATAACCTTGTCTTCCCATAACCATAATTACGAAATCATTACCACGGATGTTCTCACTCTAATGCTGAGAAACAGCTGTCTTTGGACTGACAGGCTTCCACTGGCTATTGACGAGGAACGCTGGTGAGTTCTGGGAAAGCAGAGAGAACCTTTGTAATTAGAAGCCATGAAGCTTCAACATATTCAATTTTTCCCACAAAATGAGGCTCTGCCCTGTTACTTATGAGGTATATGCAAACACATTGGTCTAATTTGCCGAGATTAGAGAAGCGCTGATGTGTGTGAGGTACAGAGTTAATTTCATTAAAAAAGAAGTTGCAAGACTCAGAATTTCCCAAAATGGAGAGACGTCTTTGCATATTGATGTCAACCTTCTTTGACAGCACCTCATGCGGCTTTCAGCTTCGTGACATTGCCTGTCCATGCTGAAACTGCTGCTGACTTATCCCTGGTTGCTGTATAAATCAGGACATAACACAGCTATAAAGCTCCTCAGTTTTCCATCAGACACTCACACACACACACAAGCCTGGACTTCCTGTGTTTTGCAGCCTCTCGTAAAAAACACCCAGATGTGAGCAGCTCACCGACGACACCACCAGAATACAGAGGTGCATTGTGGTGCCGCAAAAGCTACACCCAACTCCTTTTGCTTGGTGTCTGGAAGACTTAGACACACACACACACAAACACACACGAAAGCATGCACATGCACATCCCCACATCCTGTTACTCTGCACGTGCAGCTTTCCAGGCACAGGTCATTGGGGCAAACCATCTCTCCACACCTGCGGGAGATGAAGTGCCCATGGGGGGGGGGCAAAGTTAGCCAGTGAGATCATCTTCTTCTTCCTCCAAATGTGCTTGTTTCCTTCCTCCTCCCCCCGTCCTCCCTCTCCCATCTAGTTCCCATTACAGAGAAAACACGTGACATGAACTGAATCTCTGTCACCCGTTTACCTCCAATGTATCTCCGTCTTTCCAGCACACTTCTCATGATCTTCTATTCCTGAGGACATAGAGTTCAGTGGACAGAGAGACTTTCACTTTAGTGCCTCTTTCTCCATTAACTTTAAGCCAAACTCTTTCCCTGTACTCTCTTGGCCTATTTAGAAAAAAGGTTTTTGTGGGGAGGGGGGCTTGCTGAAAAATGGACAGGCTTACCCAAGTTGCCCTCAGCTGTGGGGGAGTCTGGGTTACGGCATGCTGGAACGGTTTTCCCAAATGTTTGTTCCACGGCGGGGGAAACTGTAATCACTCACTGCAATCATTATTCATGTTTCACATCACTGCTCCTTTTGTTGGCTTGAGTGAAAAGAAAAAGAGAGTCAAAAGAGTGAACAGCATTAACCTCATGTCTTGAACAGAGCTGAATCTGAAACCTGAGAAGAAGACCTCAGTGATCTCCCATGAGAGTGAATGAGAAGACGGGAGAGGGAGAGAGACAGCACACCATAGACTAACCTATAAACCCAGCCTGCCCCAGAGTCACAAACTGTTTGCTTTAATTTATCACCATACAATGCCATGAGATGCAATCCAGACAAAAAGTTGTTTCTGCCAAATTTGTACATGGAGTCTGCCAAGTGTTGCACATGAGAAAGCTAACTGGATATCCTTCTAGACTTTAGATGCATTAAATATTATGGAGAAATGAAAGCTTTGTTGACAGATTTGGTGAATTACATCTCTGCCTTGCATTTACTGAAACTACACAGGCTCCACATCCAAGATACATGCCATTGTG
Organism: Psettodes erumei; assembly: GCA_016785225.1. Classification (NCBI taxonomy): domain Eukaryota; kingdom Metazoa; phylum Chordata; class Actinopteri; order Pleuronectiformes; family Psettodidae; genus Psettodes; species Psettodes erumei. The sequence goes on along the minus strand of JAFBJZ010000854.1, from coordinate 712,629 downwards.
CTTTGACTCATGTAACTGAACTCTATGCCGTGTCAACTGCCAGTAGGGCAGTGTGGGTAATCACAGTGAAAAGGCTACCTTTGAGTGTATTCACCCACCGTGACTCACACAAGTCATATATTTCGTGCTTTTTGGGCACAGTCAGAAAAAAGTGGGTGGACTGTAGTGGCTGAAACGCCTCCTGTTGGCAAGCGTGCAAATTCAGAAAGTCTCATTAGACAAAGTCAGCTATGGGCAAGCTCAGTCATTTCCCCTCTGCTGCACAGTTCTGCATGCCAGAAATGTTAAAGAGGGAAAGAGACATAAACAGACAGATGGGGAGAGAGAGAGAGGAAATTAATGTTGAGCTTGTGATTAAGATATAGACAGAAGAGCATAAGAGGCACTGAGGGAACAAAGGTAGAGGAAGGAAGAAAAAGAAAAGTGCGGGGGAAAGGACAATAAAATGTCCACTGGAGCCTGGAGGAAAGAAAACAAAAAAAACAGGATGCAAGGAAACAGTCAGAGTGTATACAGTCTGCTAATATCCAGCACTGTAGGTGTCTCCTCTCCTCTTTTGTGTGATAAAAGGCTGGCTCAACAGAAAGTTGCCTGTTGGCCAGGGAGACCCGTTAGTTTCTCTTATGGAAGCTGCAGCTACGTGTTTAAGACTGTCAGATTGGCCCTCTCACACTCTGGCAACATAGTCTCCCAGCCAGCAAAGGTCCTGCTTCTCATTACAATAGCTAATACCATTGCAGCACTTCTGGCCTGTTTACCCACTATTCCAAAACCTCTTTTCTCTGTCAGAGTCTCTCCTCAGTGAATCCTGCTATGTTTGGATTACCCCCACTCCCCTAGGTTCCCCGTCCTCTCAGTAAATTCCCAACTGACTGACTGACTGTAGCATACAGCTGGCTCGACTTATTGCCTACCTCGAGTCTGCCTGATTAGCTTTGGTTTTGTGGCCCGGGGGCTGTTGAGCCTCATCTGCTGATGTTAAAGCTGACAAAGCAACGCCAGCACTCTGCAAACCCAGCTGAAGTGTAAAGAGGTTCTTAATGAGTTAAAGGAACCAGGGTTAACTAATGCTCAGAGACGCAACTCTTAGTGTGCTGACAGTTGATGAATACATGTTCTCATTTCTTAAAAATCTATGTTGGTTGTCAATAAAACTTTTCTGATGTTCAAAATTCCTTTTAAAAAACCATCCTCTGGTAAAACTGCAGCTTGTGCCATTTGATGAAACAGGGAACACAACAGGCCTGATGTAGAATTTTAAAGAGGATCTGTTCTCACTCATCTATTTCCATCTCACTTTGTGTCCTTTCCACTCCACAACCCTCCCCGCTCTTCCCTTCTCTCCGTCTTGTCTCCCACAGTTCAGTCCTGCAACGTCAGGTGTATGAATGGAGGCAGCTGCACAGAGGACTCCTGCTCCTGCCCGAAGGGCTACACGGGCAGCCACTGCGGACAGCGTGAGTGCAGCACACACGGCGGTGACTGTGTGTGTGTGTCTGTATATGTGGCACTGGTCACACTGTGCTTGTATTCATGCACACCACCTCTAACAGTATATAGTTAGAAAGACCAGATGTCTTCAGAGAGCTAGAAAGGTGATGTAAAACCTGTAAACCATCCTGATTTTGAAAGATTTTCTTTCTGTTTCTCTCTGTATGTTTGGACCTCAGTGGTACATCAGGACATCAACACTGCTCCAACATTTTGAAAGCTAAGCCATTTTTGGGTTAAAGCAAAGCTTAACATGAGGCCAAAAGTTATTGTCTGAAGGGCTGATGTCGTCACTGAAAATCCTCACATGTGGTTTTAGTACAAATATACAATGCAGTTATGTGTTTATGTGTTGGTGATGCAAGTGAGTCTAAGGTGAAGTCATCTGAAGCTTAATGAAAGAGCTGTGTTTGTGTTTGCCTGTGTCTGTGTTGGAGAAAAAGAAAGACAGAGACAGAGTGTGTGTAAAGTTTGTTTTCTTTGATTCACTCTCTTTTCCTGTGTCTCCCATAGCTGTGTGTGAGAACGGCTGCCAGAACGGCGGGCGCTGCATCGGGCCCAACAGATGCGCCTGTGCGTCTACGGTTTCACCGGTCCGCAGTGCGAGAGAGGTGAGAGCTCATCCTCATTCCTCTGCTGATACTGTATTCTCTGCTGTCTTCATTGCAGTGACAGAGGCTTGTGGGTGCTCGTCCCTGCTTTTGGCATTCGTTTCCATATTTTATAAGCCAAATGTATTGCTGTTATGTGTGGCTGTGACGATGTCAGTAAAGGTACAGTGAGGTGCAACAAACCATACTTTACTGATACAAAACTGCAAAGGCAAATATTACAACCATAACAGTTTTGACAATCAGTTATTAAAGCTGCCCGTTTCAAATTTCATCTTTGGTCTTACACAGTGTCACCCCTGGTGTGTGGTGTAAGTACCACTAAAAAAAGTTCTTCAGTGTTGCAACTCATCAGTTTTGATAAGTGACTAGTAAATTTATTTAATTTTGGGCTTGGCCCAGAAAGACTGGGGAATACCTAGTGTAATCTTTGGTGTTCTTACAACTGTTGTAAATGGTTTTGGAGTTTGTGTAAGTAAGGTCATGAGTCAGTAGATTTACTGTGTGATTCAGTGAGTAGACTGCTGATGAACTGTGACTATGAAGGCAGTGAAAGCCTGGGTGAAGTGGTTGGATGGTCATGGGAAAACCCCAGTGTGTTTTCATGTCTCGGGTGCATGTGAAGTTACAATACAACTGACGTGTGTCTACATTAGGCTTGCTGGCTTAAGTTAGTCTCAGCACTATCTCAATCAAGAAATCCCACACTGATCCAGGTTCAAACACTCCTCTGGTTTTAGGGAAATACTGCCTTTCTAGTTAACAAATGTTTTCATGCTAAAACACTGCACTAAGTTAAAGACCATGATAAACGTGAGCATGTAAACACTGACATTAGCATTTAACTTAAAGCACTATTACATCTGAGCAGAGCTTCACAGGGCTGCAGCCTCTTAATCATGTTCTATCATACACAATATGGGCCCCAGTTCACTTATAACTGCATTTGTGTTAATGTATGTTTTCACAACATTACACATGCATGCACAGGGAGTGGTGCTGAGGTGTGTCTGCAGAGCTTTGGCCCATTAAGCCAGCTCTGCTGCAGTAACACCCAGTCCAGTGCATCCCAGGGGAACTATACAGCCTCTGCGGTCAGCCCCATTTCCAGCCTACGGCCCTGTCCAGCCCAAATAAACTGATACTCTCAGAGGAACAATTGTGCCCCCTGGCCAGTGCTGACGTCAAGGGCATTTTGAGGTGATGGAAGCATAGGAAGTTGTGCTATTTCAGCTCTTTTGACTCTGGGTAAGAGTGGCCCAGCGTGACTGGAAAGGAAGGCTTTGTTGGTAAATGGATGGGACTTGAGGGCAGGAACAGGTCACTCTGTGGCAAAGTCTCCCCCAAAGACAATTTAGTTTGAGTTTGGAGCCTTGCTAAATTTGATCTACAGCAAGTCTATAATTTATATACTAATGGAGCATGGGGTTGCCTTATGATGGAGACCCCATTTCTCTGTTTTCCATATAACCTACACAATGAACTCTGTTGAGTCACAAAGGAGCATATCTCAATCAGAGTCATCAGAAATGGCCCACATCTGGAAATGTGTTGCTTAGGACTCAGCTAATATAATGAGACTGGTGCTTCATCCAAGTACCATGTATGATTATATGTTCTGAATTAAATCATCATGTTATCTATTAAGTGTAATTAGGAACGTCACACACAAGCTGTTTTTAGTGTCTATCTTCATGGGGGCACTAAACACTAAACACTTTGATAACCCATCTCGTAAATGAAGAGTTGAGGAAATGTTTTCGCTGGTGCCCAGGCCAAATTGAGAGGCTCCAATTTGTTCAAATCAGTACTGGATTATGGGAGGGTGATGAAGTCTGTCTTTTATCTAGCCTGACAAAAATGAGCTGATTTACTCTGGCTTCAGTTAAGAAAGCACCACAAAGCCTTTCCCTTTGCTAAATAAGGAACATGCCCCATGAGTGGCAGCTGTTGATTGAGCCTGGAGCCCAATTGCCCGACTGTGTTTGTGCCCGGTGATGTGTGCATTCAATAGAGTCGGCATTGTTGTTGTTCCACTGTTGAATTGTGTCAGGAAGTTTCCCAAAACAAAATACAAAAATAGCTGTGGGACTCAAGAAAGATTTTACAGTACAATGGCTGAGACATGGAAACAATGATGGTGGAAATGCAGGATCAATGACTCCGTGCCACAACACATGACATCACGGTTTCACCAAGCATAGATATTCAAAATTAGCATGGTGAAGATTCCTGAAAGCTGTTGCAACTATTTTGTGTGGTTGTTTCCATGTGTGCTCTGTGTAGTTGTCTCCACGCACAACAGTAAGCTGGAGGTTTCAGGCGTGCAGAGGGCTTATCTCTCCCATTGCCACTCTCCCATAGTTGTCGGTGCTTGTAAGTGCATGTTTATGTAGGTGCTGCGTTAAACACTTAGTCACGTTTGACCGAATGCTTTCAGTGTGGGAGAAATGAAAGGAGCAGACTCCTCGAGGAATGATTAAGCCTCGAGGAAAAGGGAGATTGCAACCCTGTTGATAATGGCGCTGATAAGTGTAACAAGAGACTGCTATGGCTGGCCAAGATGGAGATAAACACACATACACACACACAAACAGGCACGCACGCACACACAGACATGCAAACAAACAAACCCACACATTTGAATCATTTATTTATATCCACATCAGCAGATGGACACGGGACACAAACAACACAATACAATCAGAAATTCCACAAGACCCGCCAGACATGTGGCCAGTCTGCACACACGAGACATGAACACACACGCACACGCACACAGACACGCACACACAAATTTCTCCACAGGTGAGTAACAGCATGACGTTTAGGCTCTTTTAGTCTTTTAGTCTTCCAGCTGTATAAAGTCTGGAGAGGACATCCGGTTGGAACACTTAGACTGACACAAACACACACACACACACACACACACACACACACACACACACAGGGGCTTGTGTATGCATATATTCCTTCTTTTTATTCATTTGACATGTTGACCTCTTGTCATAGGAAAACATGTATAAAGGATAATAGCTTCATTTCCATGTAATCTACAAATATTTCATGTTTCTTATCGTCCCAGACCTCTCCTTCTGGGAGTTTTTATAAATATTTCAGCAGTTATTAATGAGCCTGGAGTGGGATTTTTGTGTTTTTTCTTCTTCTGGTTCTCTTTTCCTCCTAATGGTTGGGTCAGTGGCCTGTCCCATTTCAGCTATCCCACAACTTGGAAGGGGTTGATGGGAATTTTTTTTTTCCAGAGGGCTTTGCGTTCCAGACAGGATTAAATATTTTCTCACCTTAACCTCTGCACTATTTAATCTTCTTGTAATTTTAGCTCTCACCAGAGCAAATAGCAATAAGCTTAGATGAGTGATTGTGCTCTTCTGTGATATCAGATTTGTATGTGGTTTCCTTGACTCCAAAAAACATCATCATTCTGTATGTGAGGGGCCAGATCCTGTAAGTATCACCCAATATGAATGGCTGACTAATCTATGTGGACTGATCTAGGGGAAAGGTTAGAAGTGCATCAGCAGCATTAAGCAAACGGTGGGCAGTGTTACAACTGGCAGCAATTCCTGGAAAGTTTTATTAGAAGTGCTGATGTTTGTATAAAAAAAGAAGCTTTATAAACTTGTAAAACTGAGAAGACTCCATTAAGTCTAACACACTTATCGGAGGAAAAGGACTCCATTCATCATGAGGTATGCTGGATGTTTTACGTAGCATGGAGGTTATGAATGAAACCAGAGATGTCTGGATGAGAGACAGAGGTTGCTAACTGCGGATATAGGAGTGAGGAGCGGAGAGGGGATAAAGGAGGGGATCTAGTGAATGTTTTTGATCTACGGAGCAATTTGAACACTAATTAGACAAAATTGCTTCCCAATGTTGTCAGCCGAACCGAGCCAGGATGCTGGATTGTGCTCTTGTCCTAATGTGCCGGCGCCCTAGATCGCATGCGTCCACTGAATTTACATGCATGACATATGGACGAGCATACTGTTGTGCACTGGCACACGTGTTAACCTCTTGACTGAAGCCTACACAGGACATGGGGTTTTTTTTCCCCACAGGTTTTTTTCCCCCCAATCCTGAACACAGGGAGGTCACACGCTGAGTGGGACACAGCGAGACAGGCAGCTTTTCTTCACTGTTATTTTGTACTTTCAAAGAAACCTGCGCCAGTCTTTTGTTTGGCCCCAATGTTGAAGCTCAAGACAGATTCTGTGTTTTCCTTGTGCAGACATGTGTATCTACAAAGACAATCACAGGCATTTTTGTGTGTACATGTGCATGTAAGAGACAGGGAGAGTGGTGCAGTGTTTGAGAAAGCATGTGTATATTAATGAAGCACACATGCATACACTGCTGAACATGGGGGCTGTGTGTGGCTGTCTGGCGTTGTCTGAAGGATCAGTGTGGGAGAGTCCAGAGGGAACTTTCTCTTAAAATCAAAGACTTGTTTTCCCCCTTTTTCTTCTTCTCTGTTCTTCCCTGTCCATTTGAACTATTTTCAGTTTTATTTGTTAAGTCCCAAAACACGGCTAACTGTAGACTGTTTGATTATATATACACATCAGCTGCTGTCAGTATTATAATATTGGTTTAGGATAAGTAATATGCTATACATTTTTAATGTCAGAGATGAACAGTTTCTGTACATCTTACATGGGAACACACATAGACGAGATAGTGAAGGTACAAAATACTCAGAGAAGGACTTAAGCATTGTTGGTTAGGTCTTTTCATGGGAAATGCTGACATGAAAAATATAAAATAATGGAACCCCTACTTTTCAAGCAAGGCCTAGTATTACATCTAAATTTGTAGTATTTTGCTTCTTTGTGTATTTGTGAACAGTTGTGTTTGAGGATCATATTTTGCATGAGAACATGACTGAGAACATTTGGTGGACAAGTCCCCGCTCCACTGTACCAACCAGGTCAGGTGAAGATGGTAGGTCAGATAGGGGTTGATAAGCATGTGGGGAGAGAGTGATAGAAAGACAGACAGACAGGAAGGACCTAAAGTGGGCAAAACGAACTAAAGACAGCTGGATGAGAGGGAGAACTGCTCCATCCTCCAACCTGTGCGCTGCATGCTCAGTTCGACCTACTTTCCTTCCCCCCCCTCTCTCTCTCTCTTTTTTCTGCATCTCCCACTCTTTGTCCCGTTCTCTGAGATCCCCTTTCACATAGCACAAGGAACCAATAACGGCAAGTGAGTCTGGAGAAGGACTCCCACCAGACAACACCACCACTGATTCCTATCTTTCCATCTCATTCTGTCCTTCAGTGCTGAACAGCCTGCTCCACATCTCACTGTCACTGCCTTGGCTAGCCAACCATGCACTTTGTCTTTCATCTCCACCGAGACAATCTAACAGTCTCCCTTTTTTAATGAAGGCTACATTTGGCGCCACAGCAGAGAACTTAATAAGGGTTTTTCCCACAAGGGAAGCCATCATTAAGCTGTATGTGATTGAAAGGACAAACATCGTATTGCTGAAATGGTTTCAGCATGAGGTCATTGTTTCTGATTTGTGAAGTGCATTTAACAAGATTATGCCACGGTTTCACTGGCAAACAGGAGCGCAGCGAGGACGCCAGGTGATTGCTGAAGCCAGGGACATTTTGTTCTCATTTTGCTCTAACATAATTTGTTTGCATGCACCATCTGTTTGAATGGGTGTATTTACTTAGCTTTATTTTCACTGTTCACTACTATCCTTTCCCCAAAAGATGGAACAGCCTAATTTTAACACATCTGTTTAACTTCTGTGAGATATTTATGTTACTTTCCAACACTCATTGTGCTATTAGCAATAAAAGTATATTACATTGAGAAGTTTTGCTGTAAACCAATGTGTTTTCATTGCACGTGCACCAAGTTGTCCCAAAGATGACACCGATGCGTTTCAATGTCACTCTTTTCTAAAGTGAATGACTGTCATGGGGTGACTGTTATTGTTGACCACGTTGCATCAGCCGCTTATGCTCGCATATCAGTGGAAACAGAAACCATCACTGTTCAGCCCACCATCAACTATAAGTTTAAGTGCTGGAATGTGCTTAAGTGTGTTAGTCCAATGGTTTGACTCATTATCACAAGGACCAAATACATAGCAGTCATTCCAATCCTATTGCCAAGTTCCTGCTGAAAGAAACAGTGTTTATGTTTTTTGCAGTTCAATCTGAGCAGGTTTGATAGGGTAATGCCTGCAGTCACGTGCGCTGACAGGATTCATTATGCTGCTACCATCTCTCATATTGTTCCTCTTAGGTCTTGGTAAAACCTACTACTTGTAAATGCTCCTCTTTTGTAAGCTTACCCAAGGACTAAACACTTGAAACAATTTAACTGCAAGGATGTGTTTAAAGGACCAGTGAGTCATCTCTCCACAGACTTATCCTGTGATGCACTGCCAATTATTTTTTTTCACATCCATTCCCTCGTTTGTTGTTCGAGCAAAATTTAAAAAGAAAGAAACATTCACTCAGTTGGTTAGATATTACAGGAAACATACCCTGAAGAATTTCTCATCTATGTGCTTAATCTGGTTTCATTTAGTGCTACACCAGATGTTGTTTGAGGAAATGAATCATTGTTTTGTCATTTAGTTGGTCAAATGTGAAATCAGTCACTAACAAAGGATACATGCCTCTCTCCTACCACAGACTACCGGACCGGGCCATGTTTCACCCAGGTGAACAACCAGATGTGTCAGGGCCAGCTCAGTGGAATCGTTTGCACCAAAACCCTCTGCTGTGCAACCATTGGTCGGGCATGGGGCCACCCCTGTGAGCAGTGCCCTGCCCAGCCACACCCCTGCAGACGGGGCTTCATCCCCAACATCCGCACTGGAGCCTGCCAAGGTCAGACTGGGACGCACACAAAACTCACGCTATCTCATTTTTTGGTCCACACACCTGGTGAATCTTTAATGCTGAGGGTGAACTCACTTAACAAACACACTGGGATGCACTTAAACACACATACACAGCCACATATGATGGCCTCAATACAAATTGTAACCTCTACTTTATCCATCATCATCTAAGCTGTGATTCCTACCCATAACATCCTTGAAATAGTGTTAACATTACGAAGGTTTGTTTATATGTACACAGTAGACCGGATGCTTGCCTGTATTTTCCTGTCTTATTCAGCAACAGCTGTGTACATGCATGCATCTCCATCTACCGCCAAAATGCCAAAAAGTAAACAGATTTAAGTGGTATATCTGTCACATTAGTCTGTCAATTAGTCTGGCAAAATCAAGACACGAGTTGACCCTCATCTTGTGTAAACCAGATATGTAGCATACACAATACACTCTGCCATCTTGGATTTGGAAAGCCTGGATCACAAACTGGGGAAGTGGAGCTGACATTTACCAAGAGCAGAAAGATGCTACTGAGCTGTATAATTGAGTTACAAGATGCAGTACCACCCAGTGTTTATGGGACTACACTCAAATTAGGATATCTCTACCTCCGTTCAACTTACCATTCTTTTTTTCTAACTCTCTCTTCTAAGTCCTCTAACTTTATGGGGATGAAATTCTACATAGCCCCGCAAGGCACCTGCAGTACATTAGACACAGTACTCACTCACACCATACAGTATAGACAAAACATAATCAATCAGACTCAGAGAGGGAGGTAAATCTGAACTGAGATTCACCCTTTTTCATCAACATTCCTGCTGCTGGTGTCCCAGAACCTCATCAGACCAGGCCAGACTCTCTGCATTCCTTTCTAATAACCTATGGCCCCAACCAGACTAAGCAATAAGACTGCATCAATATACGACACATGTGGAGGTCATGTCCCTCACCAAATGGGCCCAGCCAGGCTGGTTGTTGCCTACATCCAGCTCACATGGTCACCCCCAGATTGTGACGGTTGATGTCCAGCTGAAGCCTTCACAGAGGCAGAGCATTTTTGTGCAGATTCTCATAGAACCAGGCCAACAGTATTAGCGCTTAAGGACAATAAATTCATGTATTTTCCGTTGGGCCCATGTGGGTCGTTGGGCCATTCTGTTTCTGCAGGTCAAGTGACACAGTCCATTACTGATGCTTTTGGCATGAAATTGTGCAAGCAAATAACTTTTGTTTTGTAAAAAATGAATTCAATAGATGGAGTCTTGAAAATATATTGTATGTGCCAACAATTATAGATGTACATCCGCTGGGCAAAGAGATAGATTTGTTAAAACAAATCAAAGGGATTTAAAACAGTTTTCTTAGGTATACAGTCTGTATACCTAATATAGCATTTATGAGGGCAAATCAAAGAGCTAATGCATCAGGGATCAGTAACTGGATTGTATTTAGCTCTGCAACTTCCTTTCTTTTGGACTAGGCTGCCAGGCTTCTCATGTGTTAGCGGTATGCCAGTGTGAGACCAGAGATCACTCATCTCTCTGTCTTTTTCTGCCTGTGCTTCCTTCTTTCTCTCTGAATCACTGTTTCTGTCTTCTTTCCCTTCGCTCGAACTCTTCACTCCCTTTCTCTCTCACATACACACACTCACACACATATACACCAAAGACACCTAATCGCCAGAAAGCCTAGAGCAAACATCTTGCTGGCAGCAGAACAAAGCACACATGACCATGAATCCAAATGTAAGGATGGAACTCCAGGCTCCACATCAGGATGTTGGCCAATAGTTGCTTTCTCTCTCTCTCTCTCTTTCTTTCAGTCTTTGGTCTTTCTTTCAGTCTTTGGCATAGAGAGTTCCTCAACCCTAGTATTTTCAGCTTTTCTTTAGGTAAAAGGATTAGTGATTTAATGTATTTGGATGATTGTAAACAGGCTGTGTGTGTTTGTGTGTGAGTGAGCATGAAAGTGTGCCCATATGTTGAGAGATTTTTGTTTTATGAGAGCACAGCTTCACAATGCCTGGATCCTGCTCTGTGACTGATGCTGACGTGAATTTAAACCAAGGCAGGATCAGAAGTAACAGCAATTTACAGTAACCCGCCCACTGACCTATCCCTAATACTGGTAAAAGTGACTCACATTGAATGCTGGGAAAAAAACATACATTTAAAAAGTCATTTCATTTCCTATTCAAACAATTCAAATGGGTCTTTCTGGAAGTGGTCTCAGACATCACAGCCGGAGCCAAGTTATTTCTCTCTTTTTTTTTTACTTCATTCTCTGTGCAAAAAAGTTGACCAGGAGAATGAAAAACAATGTTTAGCATCAGAATATAAGCCTGAAACTTGCTCCAAAATGTGCTGTGAACTGTAGTAAACTGATGCAATATGTTTTGCATATTGTTTGATGTTTGTTAATTATTTTTTGTTTTTGGTGCATTACAAACATAAGGATGCCAAATCTCCTAAACCAAGGTTCTGCCAATGCCAGTAAATATCACAACCTCTTTTCTTGCCTGCTTTTGTCTCTTCTCACCAATTGTCCGTGCCTCTTCCCTCTTGCCCTTAGATGTGGACGAGTGCCAGGCAGTGCCCGGTCTGTGCGCTGGAGGTAACTGCATCAACACTGTGGGATCTTACGAGTGTAAATGCCCCGCCGGTCACCGTCAGAGCGAAACCAGCCACAAATGTGAAGGTGAGTCTGATGTAAAATGACTCTTATGTAGCAGTGAAATGATTTAACACCGAGAAATGCTCAGTAGTTATGAAAGAAATTTCCATAATGATGAATTTTCCTGCTCTGCTGTAGGGCCTTAGCAGTGAATGCAACTGACTGGTGTATTGCTTAGGCAAAACTACAAATTGTTACTATGGATTGTATACATTTAATGTGGGAATCTTATAGAATCTTATCAACAGCCAAGAAACACCTTTAAATTCATGGATATGACACAAAAAAAACAAACCTAATGTTAGCATTTTGAAGTGGCAAAGATTATTATAGTACATAATGATTGTAAGTTTTGATTATGAATAGACAAAGTGTTGCAAAATAAGTTCTCTGAAGGCAGAGAACTTGAGTATGTCAACATACTGCCAATTCGTCACAATTCATTGGAACTTAAATTAAATTTTGTTGAGTTAATAGTGAGGCCGTCACGGTTTTGTGCACTTTATAACTGTGGGTCCGCTCAGAACAGTTGACAAATCTCAAAGGCCTTTTTTAAAAGTGCCGACATGTTCGGAATTAAATATGTCTGCACATGTGCACATGAAAGTGTATACCAGATATTGGCTTTAAAAAAAGCATGTTATGTTTAGCACTTTCAGTTGTTCTTAAGTTATCTTTTTAACATTTTAAACTTAAAGATTGAGTTGGGTTTATTGATTTTTTAATTATTTCATCAAAACTCTGTTTGTTTTAGTGGATATCCGTGCTTGGCTCCCCAGTGATTGCACTTGGTTTACTCCGGCCTGTTTGGCTAGTCTACCTTTTAACTAAAACCATTTTGCCAAACATACCAGGACTCTGTAGTTATTGTTGGTGATTTTAACATCCATACAGACAACCCCCAGGACTGAGGCACTAAAGAACTCTGTGTTCTGTTTCATTTTTATTATGTTTTTCATTTAATTTTCAATGCCTTTTTTTCTAACTTTCGACGATGTTGCTTTGGCGTTTTGTCTTTTATATTTCATGAAAAGCACTTTGAATTGCCTTTTTGTTGGAATGTGCTATTCAAATAACTTGCGTCGCCTGGTGAGGATGGCGACCTACTTGTGAAAGCAAACAAAAAAGATTGCTGACCTTATGAAGAATAACAGACGACTGTCCGCTGAAGTTTGGAGGAAAGATTCACTTCTGTCCAGGTTCACAGAGGTGGCCTCCACACAGTCAGATTGCATCCCTCACTGGAGTCCACAGCTCTGTGGTGGCAGAGCCGTCCTCTTCTTCGACCTCAAACCATCAGTCACGGGCAGATTGTCGTCCGCGGTTGGAAAAGGTTCTCAGACAGGTCAACCTCACTGCCAGGACTGAGCCTCTCCAACCGTTACGCGACCTTCTCCGGTCCACCGAGCTCATGCTGCTGATGCACCGTCCCACAGACGCACACCGCTGTGATGGAGGCGCCTGCCGCTGGCGCTGGACCAGCCCGCTACCACGGCGGGAAACCTCCTTGTCGTGGACAACAAGATCATGATGAAGGACACTCTGGAGGTCTTCCTATACCCGTGCCATCTGGTAATTCATCATCCTGTTTTGATGCCGCAGTCTCGCCACATCTCCCATCTCACCGGACACAGTGCGGACCAAGTTCATTCACCTACCAGTCCACCAGACCACAACCGCTGTCTCCTCATCCAATCTTCCCTGCAACATCAATCTTGAAACTAATCTGAGGGACATGAACCGGTCCAAATGTGCGTTCGATGCTGCCAGTGGCTGTTTCCCTGGTGCCACAGTCCTGGTCATTCTGGAGCTCATTAACCTTATGATTGTACATGTTGGACCCAACGACACATCTCTTCTGACCAAAACGGATTTTAATGACCCTTTTAAATTCGTAAATAATTGTTTTGATGTCCCGCCAAGAGCCCGTGACGCAGAACCCAAAATGTAGATTTTATTGACGACTTTAAGATGTTTCGGAACCACTCCCCCTTCTCCAGTTCTGACAGGTTACATTCGAACTCGCAAGGTAGCTGCATGCTCGCAGCCCCAAGCAGACTATCAGTAACGGATCTGGTGTGCCCTCCTTTATAAGGGCCCTTGGTTTCTGCCAAATAGCAACTGCAGTACGCACAATATCATGACCCTCTGGTGATAAACATGACATAATCAGTAATATATCAGCAATGATGACCCGGTATGAGCCTGTTCGCAGCCTTGGATCCTCAGGTTGGTCCCTTCTGGCCCTTCCAAAGCTAAGGCTTAAATCTAAGGGTGATCAAGCTTTCTCCATTGGGCCCCTCCACTTTGGAATGACCTTCCTGAAGAGATGGCAGAATCAGCGACTTCTTAAAACCCATTTTATGGACTTAAAAGTGAAGTTGACTTTGTATAATTGCTTGTAGTCTTTCTGCCCTTTTATTCCCCCTCTGCGCTCAGTCTTTTTATTGTTTCCAATCCCTCTCTTGGGATTTCATCTTGTAATTGTCTTCTAACCACCTTTTTTTGATCACTTTTACTAGACTAACTGTTTTTCTTCTAGTTCTTTGACATGTTTTTCATTGGTTTTATTGTTTGTACCATTTTTTTCTTTTACTCTTTTTTTACTTTTCTGTTCATATTTTTTTTAACCGTCTCCAAATTCCTTTTAAGCTAGCTATTCATTTATCCAGCTATCTTTTGGCTTCTTCTAGTTTCTGCTATTGCTTTTCAATGCTTTTGCCTGGCTGTTTTTACTTAGACTTCCACATAGCAACCCTTTTCTTTTGTTGCTGCCCTCTGGTTTTAACTTGGTCGGTTTTACGTGACTAATAAGTATTTTCGCATCTCTGTTTTCTCAGTTTTTGCGTGTCAAAGCACTTTGTAAACCAAAGGTGCTACATAAATAAAGTTAATTATTATTATTGTTATTACAAATGCACATGCACATGAAAGCACACACACACACATGCACAGCAGAGTGGATTCACATTTCAATGTGTTGATTGGATGGAATTTTAACAATGCCCAGACTGAATAGTCTAACTGTTAGCCAGGCAGGGTTTGTGTCTCTTGGACTGGAGTTGATGTGTTCTTAGTCTGCAGGGAGGATTACAGAAAGTTTTGAAAATGTTGCACTGGCTATTGTAGTGTATCAGCGTATGAATTGCTTACTATATTCTCCTTTTACTCTGTAGCATGGCTCAGAAGCTGCAGATACAGGATGCAGGGAAAATACAAGTAGCCTATTATTTACTGGAGACTGGCGCCTCCACCTTCACATTCGTGAGAAGCCACGGTGACACACACCAAAATGTGATTAATGTCTCCGTGAATGAAGGATGAAGCAGAATTGAGAGCTGGGCTGACTTCACTAATTCACCAGAGTCCTGGTTTCAGTTGTGGTTTTGGGTGAACGCCACCTCCGTTCAGAACTTACTGTAAGGAGAGAATGAGTGCTTCCAGGGATGCTGGGCGCTGCTAATAAAAATTTGGGTGTGGATGTTGTAGCCACATTCCTGCTGGTGTCATACAGCGCAGCTCAGCACTTATGCGACACATAACTCTGGAACACGCTGTGATAAGCCAGAAACACAGGTTACAGGACTTTCTACCCTTTTTGTCCCCTCCCTGTGAACAACATTTTATATCACTTACTCTGCTTTACTGAACAAAACTCTCATTATTGTGTGGTGATGACAGTGCAATGCAGTGGTTACAGTTATATATAACTGACATCACTGTTGAAAGAAGAAAAGGTCCGCACATGGCCCAAAATCGTTTGCACTATGTTTTAGCTCAAATATGACTGGAAACCCAATTTTATTACTTTTACATTATTCACTTCAGAAAGCCACACACAAATGTTCAAAATTATGTAAATCCTTTGTATTTATAATCATGTTTCATCAGAAAACATGTTCATTGTTGTCTGTTTTCCTTTAGCTGAAAATGTAATGCATTTCAGCTCTGGTAATGATTTGTGGATCTTGGGATTTATCAAGCTATTTATTCATTTGACCCATGCAGAGCTAGAAGAGAAAGAGTTCAGTGTTTGCAAAGCTTGTAAAAACAAAAGAACAGTTGTGACGTGTGCCTTAAGTCCTGGACCGGCAGGAAACCCACATTTAGTGAAATCTCACAAACAATCAGTACGAGTACTCTGGGGGGGCGGTTTATTGAAATGCCCTTCTAGCTAATGCACAAACAGCCCTCGCCGAGAGCTCTCAGTGAAATTAGTGAGGTTTAGTGTAGTAGTTAAGATAAAGTGTAGTTGAGAAGACATGGGTGTCTGATCGTTTTTAGGTACAACGAGGTACCTGGTTTTATGGCCAACTTTTGGGCTCACACTATGCTTAATAGTCTGTCCACCCCCCCCCCCCCCACACACACACACACACACACCTGTTATTCTCCTCCTCTTTCTGCTTTTTTGTTCTTCTCCTTCCATTTTCCTTCAATAAATACAGTCCTTTGGCTGAAAACCAGCTGTTTGTGCTGAACAAAGAAACACTCACAGCATCTGGGAGACTTTCTCATTACACACAGACCTCCCCGTTTGCTCCGACACTTGTGGATTCTCACGCTCGCACTCATACTCCTTAAACGCACGCACGCACACACACACACACAAACACATAGTTTCACACGTCAGTTTTACACTCATACATGACTTAAATTTGTTCACATAGTGATGAGTGTTATTGATGGTGTGCACACAGTTAAACAAGTTGCAGATTTGATGGCTCTGCTGTCGACATTTATCCAGGTGACACACATTTCCCTTCTCACACACAGTCAGTATTACGGCTATGTGGAGCGTAATGTCTGGCGTGCTGTTGTCGCTGCTGACACCGGGTTTATTTGGCTGGGCTTTTACAGCCTCACCTAGGCCTTCTGCTGCTGCTGCCAGACACAAGTCAGCAGGGGAAGAACAGCCTCTTAGCTTCCCATGGTGGGCGTAACTACACACACTAAGACATGCACACATGCATGCTGAAAGACACACATGGATATAAGTTACACACTCTTTGCTCCTCGAAAGGCAAACACTAACACACGCACGCATGACACACACACACACACACACACACAAAGTACCTCATGCACAGCGTCTGCACTTATTCTGTAATTATGCCTCGCAGTGGTGCAGTAATTACGTATGCGTATAAATAAGCGTGACACATCATAAAAACCCAATACCTTCTGGAACTTCACTTTGGGTTTCCCCCGTCATGGAGCAATGAGGCCCCACTCCCAATGAATAACACAACTTAATGCCATCATAAAGTGTACCACACAGAGGTGGGCCCTGCCAAGAGCTGTACTCAGGTACTTGAGCATAGACATTTCTGAGTCAAACCATGGCATGTTTCAGTCAGGTCAGCTTCTTCACTTAAAGCTGTTGTAGTGCTAAATTCCTTTTAGTATGGACACTAATTATTCTAATGGATTATTAGATTGCTTTGTTATCTCATCTTGGGTGTCATTTCAATAACACTATCACAGATTATTTTCTCTTTATGGCCTTTTCTTCCCTTCCCTTCCGCCACTCTTTTATACCTGTGTCATTTGAAATGTTTTAACATTAAGTGCTGACAATTCATGATTTTCTACAAAAAAAACCTTTTCATCTAACATAAGAACCCAAGCTACTCATATCTTCAGTGTTGTGCAGTCACAAAAAATAATTACGACAAAGTAAAAAACTGTCTTAATGGGCAGAGGCATTCATTGGACATTGGACATTGCTGCTGCTTTTCTTCCCTGACTGAGCAGTTTACATATCATTTCCTGTTCCTGTCACTTCCTGCCACTGAAAGAAGTTTGGAGCTGGTGTTAGACTTAAGCACTCGACAGATGTGTCCCATGACGTTATGAACAGCATTTCTCATGTAACCGTTTGTGCTTCAGATATCGATGAATGCAGCACCATCCCTGGTGTGTGTGATGGGGGAGAATGCACCAACACTGCTGGTAGCTACGTCTGCACCTGTCCACGAGGTTACATCTCCAGCACAGACGGCTCCAGATGTGTGGGTGAGTCTTACACACATTACCAGCATTTCCTCCTCTCTCTCATTTGTGCATTTCCTCACCCCCTGGCCAGCTAAAAAGCTTTACATCTGGCCGGTAACACCCCTCCCTCCTTCCATCACTGCTTCCTGTGAGCGGATTTCTGATGAGTCAAGCTGGCCTGCAGACCTGTGGTCCCCATGTGCAGACAAAATTGCACGCACTTTTTGACCATGACAGCATTAATCTACACTAATCTTAGCGCTCCTCTGACTCATTCACACACACACGCTGACACATATACAGTGCATACCTAACTGACATGTGCCATGAAACACTACCAGGTGTTAATGTACTCCTGAAATCTTCATGGCAGCCACAGTGAAACACAACCAGGTGTTAATATATTATTTCAAGATTTAGCCCGAAAACAGCTCAGGGTCTGTCTGTTTCACCCTATCAGCATCAGAAGCCCAGCCCAACTCTCCTCCAGTAAAAGCTCCTGTAGAAAAATAAAACCACAAGACTGGTGCAACTGAAACTGCAGGTCTCAACCAAGTTCCATTATTCATTATGCATTTTATTCTCGCTATTTAACATATTTTCTAGATTTAATGCAATCCATCCTCCACATCTGTAGAAAATAAGGAGCTGCTCTGTTTTTTTTGTTTTTGAAGAAGCATGAGAGGAAAGAGGATTGGAATATTTCAATTCTCAGTTCCTCAGACTCACATCAGCCTGCACATGTACACATACATAAATAGGTTGGAGGCTGATCTTACAGGTAAGTGAATGAGCTTGCCTGCAGCTGCCCTTCCAAGATAACAGACATAAGATGTTGTTTAAAGGGAAGTAAAGGGGACAGAGGGAAGAAAAAGGAAACGAAAGATGGCATCACTAACATCCATTATTTGGAAGCAATTCTAAACCTTACACCCCCATGTGATTGCCAAGTACCAAATTTCAAAACCTTGAGTGTTAATATGCTCCTATAAAAGCCTCCTTGCCTCTGTGAAGGCTTTCCAGAAGATGTTGGAACTGGGCTGCTGGGATTTGATCCAATTTAGCCACAAGAGCTATTAAGCCATCAGTGAGTGCAGGTACAAATGGATGATAAGGCCTTGTTGGCAGGTGGTGATCCACCTGGATAAGGTATGAGTCAGGACTCTCAAGGGCAAACAAGTGCTTCTAAGCCAAAACTATTTTTATTGACCTGGCTAAAAGTTGGAAGCAAGCTATATAAGATTTTGCTTAATTGGAACTCAGCAGAAACCATGAAATATTGTCACCTGAAGTACAAGTATATGTAGACAGGGCTGTCTGCATACTTAAGGCCATGTCATCTCCACTGTAGATAGTGGACAAGGGAAAGAGACAAGCATGGGAACACAGAAAAGTAATGAGAGGAAAAATGCTGAAAAAGAAGAAAAAAATGAAAAGAATGATAAGTGAAAAAACCCACTAAAAAGATCAAAAACAGACAACATATGGAGGGAGGAGAACAAAGGGGGGATGGAGATGATGATGGAAGATGCAAACTATTCAAATTATTTGGATTGTGTTTTCTGAAACAAACAGGCGGAGCACTGGAAAGAGGAGTGCAAGATAGATTCAGGCTGGCAGCCTGGTGTGTCTGTGTTGAAAAAAGGGAATCGCACATTGAAGCAGTATTCCAATCACCCAAACCCAAACGTTCTCCATCTGTCTGTCTTTAAGCGTGTCCACGTTTTTCTTTTTTCTCCCTCTCCACTGTTATCCCCTTTCTTCTTCTTTTCCCTGAAGTGATATATCACCCTTTGTCTGTATTTCTCACTTTCTCACTCTATCTCCAGTCTGTAAAAAAACATGGATCACACCAAAGCTCATTCCTTCAGCTAAACAGCTCAGTGATTTACAGTAGGACTCTCTCTGTTTACTCTGGAATTGTGCACATCTCTATCTCAGGACCTTTTCTCTTGTTCCGTCTGCTCTGGCTCTTGTTGTTTTTTTTTCTTTCTTCCTTAACTCTTTATCTCCAAAATGCACTCTCATCCTCCTTATTTATCTTACCATTTCCTCTTAGCCCTTTTTTTCTCCCAGTGGCTGACATCTGGATCCTGCACCTCTCTTCCTTTAGTTGTGGTTTCCAGTTGCTCTTCTGCAGCCCGCTGAAGGGAGAGAGAAAAAAGAGAGAGCAAATAAAACAGGTGCCAGACACAACTCCCATATATCCTTCCTCCGTTTCTGTCCCTTTTCCAAAATGGACCAGATTAAAAGGAGAAGGAGGCAGCAATGAGAAAACCCAAACAAAACCAGACTTGACAGGGATAGGTCCAAATTGTCTTTTTGACATTCCAAAAGATGGTGATCCAAAGTCACACTTACACGCAAACCTTGGGTTGGAAAAAGAGACATAATAAACTCCACTTGTTTCCTCTACATGTGACTGTCACCCTTTGATAAAATATCCCATACCATCTGATCTCTTGGCATGTTGTACAATATAAGGTGAATAAAAGGGAGTCAATTTTTTAGTAGATGGCTGATTTTTTTGTGTGTGTGTTTTCCCTGATGTTGTAGCTGTACTATGTACTCTGTAACGCTCGGGGTACTACATATGTCTTGTGGGATGCACTGTGCCATGGTACAAGAAGTAGGCCAGTGGGAGCTGTTGGGGGGGGGCTGACAGTAATCAGAGCCTAATGCCCTGTCACATGGTGGAAGCTTGGAAAAAAACAGAAGACCTGTCCAGTCAGTCAGTCTGTAAAAACACCTCACCAAATGAAAGCATATGCTTGTGTAGTGGAGCAATACTAGTGAGCAAACCACCATCTGGATCCAATCTAAGTCATCATCATCCTCATCAGCAAACCCCCTGCCCCCCTCCCATCCCTCCTTTCTCTTCCATCATGCCTCCAGCTCTGTCATTCCAATGGGATGTTTTTGGGTTGAGATTTTTTTTGTATGCGTATGCATTTATGCGTGTATGTACATATTTGTACAAGTGTGTGGGTGAGACTGTGGATACGTGAGTGAAGGCATATTTGTCTGTGTAACTACAAGTAAATGTGTGTGTACTGTACTCTGGGTGCTCCCAGACACAGCACAGCCCTCTTCTAATTGGCAGGAATTGCTTCACATGGAACTGATTAATTCCAGACTGCTGGCTCATTAGTGAGTTAATCGACTTGCGCTCCTACGCCCTCCCCCCCAACCACTCCATTCTGCTTTTCCTTTTTCTCCCACTTTTTTTCTGTAGCTGCATTTTAAATTCTCTGTCCTGTATGTTTTTCCCAGTAAAACTATTCATATGTATTTTCTCTCTTCACGGTGTGCTTTTTCTTCCTTTTGGTAATTTCCTTACATACCCAGAAACCCACGTCTCTAGACCGATTTACTCCTTACAAACGTTCTTTGAACCGCAGGCCCCTGTCTTGCTCCATTGACCCTGACCTGGATAACCGTAACAAATAAGACCCCTTTTTGGAGACCCTTCAGATGCCTGCAGTTAGTCGAGACCCCAGGCAACCTCTCCCACTGCTAGCCCATAAAGAAGCTTCCTCCCCAGCCGCCATGGAGAGGGCAGCACAGCCTTTACAACATATAATATGGTGTTAGCTGTCGAGAAATTACCAATGTTGTCACCTGAAGGCCTGCCTTTTAAGAGTAACTTAACACCACACTGAAAAGCAGCGTTTCACTGCCCTCTGTGGTCCAAAGTTTCAAATCTGTTACACCTGTGACCACACACATTGCTGATGAGTACTGATGCATCCTGGAGTACACTTAGACATCACTGCAGCAAGGTTTGAGATAAAAGAAAAAAGTTATTATTGATGTGATAATAAAATACCTCAAGCATATATCCTCCATGTATAGCTTTCTTGTCTACCTTTGGTTACTTGTCTTCTCATTCTGTCAACATATCTCCTCTTTCAGACCAGCGCGTGGGCACCTGTTTCTCTGCTCTGGCTAATGGCCGCTGTGCTGCGGAGCTGAGCGGGCAGTACACCAAGATGCAGTGTTGCTGTGACACAGGACGCTGCTGGGCTTTGGGGCAGATCCCAGAGATGTGCCCTGTCAGGGGCTCCGGTGAGTACAAACAAAAACAAAATACTCAGGACAGAGGAGAATACATACAAATCCCCAAAGTCTTATTTGTTGACAACGGCACATAGGCCCACCAACATCTGTGTTGTTGCAGACAAAGTGATGGATATGGGCGTAAAATTCGGACATAAAATCCATCACCTTCTTCCTGCTGACAAAAAACTGGCAGTCCCACAATAGATTGTCTATTATTTTGCATAATCATAGGCAGTAAATAAAGTCATGACAGTGTTCACAGGCCAAATTAATTTAGCACAGTAATGTAAAACTAGACAACACTGACATAGTTTGAGAAAGGCTGCTTTGAGTTTGTGTGTGTGTGTGTGTGCGTGTATAACGAGAGGCCAGAGCATCAGCTGAAACTGATGAGCATGATGTCATGAGTGCAAAGCAAACAGAGAAAGATGGAAAAGATTTGTGTGAAGATAATGACCCATCATCTCTTCATCTCCTCCTCTGCATGAGCCAGTGTCATCCATAACTTATCTGTTCCGGAATGTTCCATTTCTTTAACGGGCACCGCCAAATGAGATGGGTGCGGGTGCATTTGATTTATTGTGACTGTCAAACTAAGTGTAAAACACACTTACAAACAAACATACCAGACACATGTATACACATGCATAGTGTATCAAAAGTCCAGAGACCACTTTCCTACTGACTTGAATTTATATGTACACAAACACACACAAATGTACAATAATCTTACTGTAACTACATGCCAAAGTAGAGCAGAACAGATCATTATGTACAGACATTTTTCTCTTATTACTTGGTAGGGCTTTGTTCCAGTCAAAGCATGTCTGAAACCAGTAAAACTTTTACAGTAGATGGTCGGCTTTGTACTAAACTTCAACAAAAGAACAGCAACATTTAATGCAAAGTCTCGAAATCTGGAGTTCTGTGAAACTGAACACATTTAGCATACAGTACATTGTAGGACTTCTACTGTTTTGGCTGATCTGAAGGAGTTTTGAGTCTATCTCTCTGTTATAATCCCCATTTTTTTTGGTGGCAAAACTTGACAGTTTATGAATGTTTTACCTCTGTTTCCATCTGGCTGGTAACAACTGAAACATAACCTAAGCAGTTTGCACCCATTGACCGGTTCCCTGTGATCTCTATTTTGACTTATAGATGAGTTCAGGCGTCTCTGCATTGTGGGTGTTCCTCAAGTACATGGTCTCCCTAATGGTTACCCCAACGGACACTTCCCCAACAACGGCAATGGTTTCAACTACGGCCCCAAGTTCCCTAGTGTACCTGGCAGTAATGGTAACGGAGTTATTGGAGGCAATGGAGGAGGGGGCTTTGGAGGGAACGGTGGGAGCTTTGGAGGCAATGGAGGAAGCTTTGGGGGCAATGGCGGAGGACCTCTGACCCACCAACACATAAGTGCGTCTTTCAGTTGATCTGAATAAACATAAATGACACTAAAGGGTTTCATTTAGAGTTTAATTTAACTCCTTGATCTGTATAAATTTTATGTATATCTGCACTGAATTGCTATTTGTCTGCTCTGTTTTGGTAATACCCGTGTTTGTGTGCTCCCAGGCACTGTTTCTGTGAACGACTCCATTGATGTGTGCAAACATTTTACCAACCTCTGTCTTAATGGACGCTGCATTCCCACCCCCACAAGCTACCGCTGTGAATGCAACATGGGCTACAGACAGGATGTTCGTGGGGAGTGTATTGGTAAGAAACATGCTCACACACTGTATACTTCGTAAGAGTATGTGTAGTTCAGTTAACACTAATGTTTCTGAGCCATATTGGCAAACATTATGTGATGGCGCCACAGTTTGTAGTAGGCACTGCACTGCCATCTTCTGCCGACGTAGGGAACTTTGTGTTCACTATTTAAACCCATTCACACCAACAGTCTTGGTGTTTACTTTATTTTTCTCTCACCAGATGTGGATGAGTGTGTGAGTAATCCATGCATCAATGGAGACTGTGTCAACACGCCTGGATCATACCACTGCAAGTGTCATGAGGGCTACCAGGGAACACCCACCAAACAAGCCTGCATTGGTATGTATGACCTGTTTTGTTGTAGGCCTAAATACTTCAATCAAATACTTGGAACTTTAAATATTTTGTATTCACATTACACTAAAACTGTTTGAAAGACTTTTAACTAAATGGCGCACAGTTAAGTATGTGTTTAGTTTGTGTTTAGTTTGTGTCTGAGGACAGTTAATTACACCTTTCTGTCTTCTCTGTAGATATTGATGAGTGCATTGTGAATGGAGTGATGTGTCGCAATGGCCGCTGCGTCAACACGGAGGGAAGCTTTCAGTGCATCTGCAATGCTGGCTTTGAGCTCACCCCTGATGGAAAGAACTGCATTGGTGAGGAAACAGCACAAAAACTTCACATCAGAAACAGCACAAAACTGGCCAGACTTCACATGAACCTTCACCTTTTTAAAGCTGACCAAACTCCTATTCCCCTCCAGATCATGATGAATGTGCCACCACCAACATGTGTCTCAACGGGATGTGCATCAATGAGGACGGCAGCTTTAAGTGCATCTGCAAGCCAGGCTTTGCACTAGCACCTAACGGACGCTACTGTACTGGTATGTATTATTTTTAGTAGAAAGTACAAATGCAGACCTCAAAAGTTGGTCCAGAGTCAAAGTGACTCCTTCAAAACAGTGTTGACAGATTAGGTTTTCTTTGAAATCCTGCAGATCCCCCCTTTTGAGCCCATTTGTGCACAGTTTTGTTTCAGAAGTCAGACATTTGAAAAAATCCCCAAGATACTTTTAGGCACAGAAATAAAGGTCCAGATAAAGATAGATTAATTTACGAGTCTCTGCTGAGAGATTTGTTCTGGAAGCTTCAAAAGAAGCTGTCATTCCATTTCGGTCAAACAAATAACACAGACAGTGCAGTTGCAAATCCCAAATATGACATGTCAATCCAGATAATGCTAACTCCCCATGACCTGATTTCTCAGTAAGCCTCTTGTGATTTGTGTGGTGTCTTTTGATGAATGTATGTTGTATATTAACTTTTTTGCAAGTTGAAATCAGTGAAAGTACAATCCTATTAAAATGTGTGTATGTAAAACATTGTGTAAGTCATAACATGATGAATTGTAGTTTTGAAGACAGTGTCTTCAACCTACTGCGTGTTTAACATCTACAATAATAGAAACCTCCTCATCTCTTTTGCATATTTACTTTCTCAAGCAATTTGGAGGACTTCTTCACTTTAGTAATTCATGTGGACTTTTCTGTAAACACATCTTCTTCAGCTAATAAACATACATGTAATGTATTATTAAACTGCTCTCTCCTCTTCAGACATCGATGAGTGTCAGACACCTGGCATTTGTATGAATGGCCGCTGCATCAACTCTGAGGGCTCCTTCCGCTGTGAGTGCCCCCCAGGCCTGGCTATTGATGTAGATGGGAGGGTGTGCGTGGACACTCACATGAGGACCACCTGCTATGGTGCCATAAAGATGGGCACATGCTCTCGCCCATTCCCTGGCGCCGTGACCAAGTCTGAGTGCTGCTGTGCCAATCCTGAACATGGCTTTGGAGAGCCTTGCCAACCCTGCCCCTCTAGAAACTCAGGTAACATCTGGGATGTGCTTTAGACTTGAATGAGATTTGTTACTTTGTAATTTAAAGAAGACAGAAAAATACATAATCTAGGTATAATCGAGTTCAACAAATGTGTTTTCTTCTTACCTTTCAGCTGAGTTCCAGGCTGTGTGCAGCAGTGGCATTGGCATCACAGCCGACGGCAGAGGTCAGCATGTTGCTCATGAGTATAAATTTTCATAAAGTTTGGTTAAGAAGCACTGGTGTTATTATTTATCGAAATCTGCTGGATTACACTTCTCTTCCCCTAGACATCAATGAGTGTGCCCTGGACCCGGACATTTGTCAGAACGGCATCTGTGAGAACCTGAGGGGAAGCTACCGCTGCATCTGTAACATTGGCTACGAGTCCGACACCAGCGGCAAGAACTGTGTCGGTGAGTCTGAGTGGAGTGGACTGTGTTTATGGTTTCATTGAATCTGGTTTAAAAAATATCCCTCAGTGCAAAGTAAGTCATACCATACTAAGTAATACTGTAGAAGCAAAAGCTTTGAGTGCATTGATGTGACCAAGTGTGTTCATCATGGTAAAGTGAATCAAACTGTCATTGGTAATAGAACATGTTTCACATTAAAGGTCAGTGCTGGTTGTGTGCAAATGTATCCCTCTCATTACAAATTACAGTAAAAAAACAACCCTGGATTGTTTTCTAAATTTGATAGAGCAAACAATTATCAGCTCAACTTCTCCTTTCCCCTCAGACATCAACGAATGTGTTGTGAACCGTCTGCTCTGCGACAATGGTCTCTGCAGAAACACTCCTGGCTCCTACACCTGTTCCTGTCCTAAAGGATATGTCTTCAAACCTGACTCAGAGACGTGCGAAGGTGAGCGCTCTCTCACACACATGCTCTCCAAAACAAAGCACACTCACGTTTGCTCTGCTTCCCATCCACGTGTTCTGTCATTTTCACCAACAATCAAGGTAATTTTAATGTGACATTATTAACAGATGTGTTGCATTCAGTTTCAAGTAAACATGTGGCTCATGGAAAAAAGACACAGGCTACACATTGTACTTGTAACTGCCAAATGCAGAGGATGAGCCATGTGAATCAGCGTCTGAGCCCTGACCTCAGGTGTTTGTTTGCACATGTTTCAGATATCAACGAGTGTGAGTCCAGCCCGTGTATCAATGGAGTGTGTCGCAACGTGGCCGGGTCCTTCAACTGTGAATGCACCCATGGCAGCAAGTTGGACTCGACCAACACCATCTGCGTGGGTAAGACGTCCATCCTCCCAAAATGCCTTACACCACAGGCTTCAGAGACAGCCTTTATGAGATAATGATTGCACACTGAGACAAGTGTCAATGGGAAATAATTGGCACAAGTCGCTCCTTCTAATCATCCAATCGAGGTTTACTCTCCACTTTTGTAAACAACGGCAAGGTGACTCGGGTTTCCAGGAGTCATCCAGAAAGACATTATCATCCTCAGATGTTGGGCAAAATGGCACACAGGGATGATTTATTAGATAAATACTTGCATGCATGGCCTTGGTTCACATGGAGATTGCTTTACTTCATAGACATCCGCCACAGATTCAGAATGACATGTGGTATGTAAGGCTCTCTGCCGAGGTTAAATATTCCACTTTCTTGGAGGTTTATTACTTTTGGGAAATCATTCTGAGAAAGCTACATGCTAATACAGAATACAGTTGTTATTGTAACTGAAAGGGAGAATGAGTCATTTAAAAAAACACTCATAAGTATTGCGTGAGCTGGCTCTGTCAGAGGTCTTCAAATTCCTCTGGTGTGGTTCCTTTCTGTTCTGTGTTTCAGAGCCCATCACTCAGCAGGAGGAAGAAAGGGAAAGTAAATTGTGGTTCTGTCTTTGGGTGGCCTTGTGGTTTTGGAGGAAAGGTGTCACAGTTATGACTTTACACTGTTTCACCTCATTAGCAATGCAGTAGCATAGATTACATGTAATTAAATGTGGACTGTAACTCAGCTCAGCCTGTAGCCACAGACACAAGTTTTATGGCAGTAAAGAGAGTTGCGTGTGAAGTGTTTGGTGGTGTATTTTGTTACCATAGTTAAAGGTAACCCATAGAGAGTTTGACTGGTGGTGCTATGAAGCAATGTTTTGATGAATGGATCTCTGTTTTGCTTGCATCTTGTGCTCCACTGGTACATGTGCAAGGAATTCACTAAAAAAAACTGTCTTCGCGAATGTTTTATGTGGAAGGAAATGCGCTCAGTTTGTTTGTTAAAACTCCACAGGGCACCTTTAATCAGGTCTTCTCTGCTGTTACTTTGGCTCTACAGATAGTATGAAGAGCACGTGCTGGCTGACAATACAGGACAGCCGCTGTGAAGTCAACATCAACGGAGCCACCCTGAAGTCTGAGTGCTGCTCCACACTGGGAGCCGCCTGGGGCAGTCCCTGTGAACCCTGCGAGATCGGTCAGTTCAAACGTACAAATACATTCAGAATACATGGGTTGTTTAAGGCAGAAACCAATGTTTTTAATTGAAACAAAGGTTCACTGTTTAAAAGCAAAATTCAACATGGAAAGAAGCAAATTAGTTCAAGGAGAAGTTTCTAATAATAATCTAATAATCGATGAGTACCATAATAAATAAGCAAATAAAAATAAATAACAAATTTTGACATTCACTTTTGGCAGCTTTGGTGTCCCCATACTGTAAACATGACTGGACCACAATGAAAAAACTAACTGCCAAATATGTGCTGAAATTGTGGCAATACATACCCCAAATATAATGCTCATACATAAAATAATTCTTTTATCGCGTCTCTCTTGTCATGCTCCTCAGACACCGCCTGTTCCCGAGGGTTTGCTCGTATGAAGGGCCTTGTATGTGAAGGTAAGAACGTAACTAAGTGAGCCACAACAGACCTGCAGTCCTCCTTTTATCCAGCATCAACACCCATGAAGTCATTTTGTCTTTTTTGTCCTTTTAATCTGCTGTCATGTTCTCCCGGCAGATTTGTTTAAAAAACTAATTTGTGTGCGCTTGTACGTTTGCTTGTGTCTCACCTTGTGACAGTGGTTCTCAAAATGTCCTCCTCCCTCTAGACATTAATGAGTGCGAGGTGTTCCCTGGAGTGTGCACAAACGGACGTTGCGTGAACACCCAGGGCTCGTTCCGCTGTGAGTGTGCCGAGGGTCTCACCTTGGACAGCACTGGACGCACATGTGTGGGTAAGAGAACTGCATCATTCTTCTTCATCATTAGATGAAATGGGTATTTGTGGTGGCCACCGCCACACATTGCCATCTGGGCAAAAACTTAGAGGTAATTTCGTCTTTTATTTTTATAACCAACTTTTTGTAGATATGCGTAGTGAGCAGTGCTACTTGAAGTGGCATGAGGATGAGTGTGGCGAGCCACTGCCGGGGAGATACCGTGTGGACATGTGCTGCTGTTCGGTGGGTGCTGCCTGGGGTATTGACTGCGAGGAGTGTCCCAAGCCAGGCACACCTGAGTACAAATCCATCTGCCCCAGAGGGCCCGGCTTTGCCAACAGAGGAGATATTCTGACCGGCAGGCCGTTCTACAAAGGTACCTGAAATCTCCATTTACTGTACATGGAAATATCCATCTAGTTTGGCTGATAATGCTGATAATGCCTCATATTCATGGGCCCTGTGAGAAGCATGGACAACTGGTCAAAGGATAAATTGTTTTAGCATCTGTGATGGTTATACTCGTGTAAATTTGTATTACTTTGACCATTTTTAGCTTCAGCCATTTACACAAGAACTCTGAAATTGTATTGAAATCATCAACATTTTGTAATGACAATTCATCTTAATGGATTTGGATAGTGCTGTCAATGGATGTTCAAGGATTTCAGTTTGTGCGCATGTTAGTATTAATCACTGCTGTATGTCTCTCAGATGTGAATGAGTGCAAGGTCTTCCATGGTCTGTGCACTTACGGAACTTGCAGAAACACCATTGGCAGTTTCAAATGTCGCTGCAACAACGGCTTCGCTCTGACGGCTGAAGAGAGGAACTGCACAGGTATTAGAGAGGGGCAGAGGGAGTGAAACAGATTTACTATTCATGAAAGACTTGATGAGCTTTCTTTGGATTTAACATCTTCTGTGTTTCAGACATTGATGAGTGCCGCATCTCCCCTGACCTCTGTGGTCACGGGGCCTGCGTCAACACACCTGGCAGTTTTGAGTGCGAGTGCTTTGAAGGCTATGAGAGCGGCTTCATGATGATGAAGAACTGCATGGGTGAGCTAGAAGTACATTCATACACACACACAATTTCAAATGGAATCACTCACATTTGGATTCTTGTCCACGATGTGAAATCCCAACCCAGTTTGATTTGGCAGCTCATGTCATCTCTCTGTTCTTTCTTTGCTATTTCTTTTAAATCCATCCTTTCCTCCTCTTATTCCTCCCTGTTGACAGACATTGATGAGTGTGAGAGAAACCCCCTGTTGTGTCGTGGAGGAACCTGTCTGAACACAGAGGGGAGTTACGAGTGTGAATGTCCCACCGGACACTCGCTCAGCACCGACGGCTCCGCCTGTGAAGGTTGGTCATATATCATACAGCATACACACACACACACACACACACACACACACACACGTATGCTTTCACACAAAACTCACTGGATGTTATATATCATTCTCACCACATCCAGATCTGTTTTAAATGTGAGTGCATTCAGCTGCATCCTAAAAAAATGGTAAAATGTTAAAATTTGCTTCTCGTGTTGATTTTTTAAAAATCTTTCTGGCTCAAGTAATGTTCAAGCCTTGATGAATAATTACAAAACCCAGCTGAGGAAGGATTTTATTTTATTTTATAAAAAATAATTAATCAACAATGCTGAGGTACAATACATTTTAAGTGAGGTGTAATTCTTTAAATGTTGTCTGTCTTTTCAGATGTTAATGAGTGCCAGCTGAGTGACAACTTGTGTAAGAACGGCCAGTGTGTCAACATGCCAGGAACCTACCAGTGCACCTGTGACACTGGTTACCAGGCCACACCAGACCGACAGGGCTGCGTTGGTGAGTGGAGAAAAACTTTTTTTTTTTTTTACCCAAAATTATATCCTGATTTGAGATAAGTGAAGAGATTTGCTTACAAGCAAGACAGTACACTGATGATGACTGATCCTGTAGTATATTTAACTACTGAGTGTGATTCTTATTGTTCAAAAAGATCCCCGTTTTCACCGTGGCTGTGATCTGAATGTCTGATCTGAATGAAACTGACTCTCTTTGCAGACATCGATGAATGCACCATCATGAATGGAGGCTGTGAAACCCACTGCACCAATTCTGAGGGCAGCTACGAATGCAGCTGCAGCGAGGGCTATGCTCTCATGCCTGATCTCAGGACCTGTGCAGGTAAATAAAACACACAGGATGTACACAGTATATGTATATTTCCCTTTCAGATGAAAATGCCACCTTTATCACCCTGAAATGTATTTCTGCTGCACCTGTTAGATATTGATGAATGTGAGGAGACACCAGACATCTGTGATGGAGGCCAGTGTACCAACATTCCCGGGGAATATCGTTGTCTGTGTTATGATGGTTTCATGGCATCCATGGACATGAGGACCTGTATTGGTAAGAGGTTTTTCATTCCACATTTGTCTGTCTTTAAATTTCTTTCTCTCTTTTGTCTATTTTATTTCTTTCAGACAGATTAATTTATTCATTCGGTCCCTGACCTGATTTCTTCTGCTACCTGTGGGACTTGCTCTGTCAGTCTCACTATCTGTCACTCTCATCTCTAAGCTCAGAACCATCTCATATCATCTGTGTCTGTCCATCCCTGTCTCCCCAGATGTGAACGAGTGTGATCTAAACCCAAACATCTGTCTCCACGGCGACTGTGAGAACACCAAAGGCTCCTTCATCTGCCACTGTCAGCTGGGATACTTTGTCAAGAAGGGATCCACGGGCTGCACAGGTGCACACAACACACAAATATCAGGGGCTGAGCTGTTGCTGAGAGGTCTGGGACTCTTTGTCCATATCTGTGTGATGAGTGTTTAGACAGTTCTTCCATGCATACAGTAGTTCCAGGTCCTGAGAGGTGAATCATCTATTTATAGTATACCAAATCTGGAGACCCAGAGCACTGGTAAAACTGCTATGCTTAGTAAAAAGTCAAGTTGTGATGTGATTAAACAAAGGAGAATTTCGCTGCAGCAAACTGAGCCAGAAATATTGTATTATCTTATTTGTTTTACTTTGGCACAGGTTGTTACAAGTTTATAGCTAGAATGAAAATCCACTATGCAATACTATGCATTTATGGGCTAATTCATCCCTGCATCCCTTCAGACATCGATGAGTGTGAGATTGGCGCTCACAATTGCGACATGCACGCTGCCTGCATCAACGTTCCCGGAAGCTTTAAATGTCGCTGTCGAGACGGCTGGATAGGAGACGGCATCAAGTGTGTGGGTGAGTACAGGTTCAAGATATCTCAGCCGTGATGTCGCTGGTTTAAATGACAAAAAGGAGGAAACTTGTCTCCCGTACCCAAGAATATTTGATTCTGTCTTTTCTGCCATCATGATGTTTTTGTTTTTAAATCTGTCATTCTGCCTTTAGATCAGGATGAGTGCTCTGCAGAGGACCACAACTGTAACCCCAACGCAGACTGTGTCAACACACCCGGGTCCTACAGATGCACATGCAAAGAGGGCTTCAATGGAGATGGCTTTTCATGCTCTGGTATGGCTGTTTAAACTGTCTAAGTAATTCCTAAGTTCATAGTGGCCATTATGTGTGCAGTGAGGCCTGTCCCCGGAGAGTTTATAACACATTGATCTAATCTGTTTCAGACATGGACGAGTGTGCAGACAATGTGAACCTGTGTGAGAACGGCCAGTGTCTGAACGCTCCGGGTGGCTACCGCTGCGAGTGTGAGATGGGCTTCACGCCTACAGAAGACAGCAAAGCCTGTCAAGGTGCTGCACTCGTTTTATTGCTTTATTCTTGTTATTTTTTAAATCCAGGTATCATTGCTAACATTTTTCCTCTCCCTGTCATCTTTGCAACAGACATCGATGAGTGTAATTTCCAGAACATCTGTGTGTTTGGAACGTGCCAGAACCTTCCAGGGATGTTCCGCTGTGTGTGCGATGATGGTTACGAACTGGACCGCAGCGGAGGAAACTGCACTGGTCGGTGGAGCAAAAAAAAGTTTTTTTTGTCAATAATGTAATTCATTCATGCATCATATTACCATTCAAAATCCTTGCACCACAGATATCCAGGATATGCAAAGAACAAAGCTGTATCGACTTTCGTCTTTCTGCAACTCACTTTCAAATCACCCTCATTTAGTTTGCGACACAAATTGTGAATACAAATTAGAAAAAAGTATTTAATGTCCTGCACGTATGGCAGCACATCCATTAAACCAAACAGATCGACACATTAAGAAAGATGTCTGTTAGCAGGTGCGTCTTAGTGAGCTTGTCCATGTGTCCCACAGACATCAACGAGTGTGCAGACCCTGTGAACTGCATCAACGGACTGTGTGTGAACACTCCAGGAAGCTACCTGTGTAACTGCCCCGCTGACTTTGAGCTCAACCCCACTGGAGTGGGCTGCGTGGGTGAGTCACACAAGATTGGAGCTGACAAGTTTAACACATAAGAAGCTCCAAATGATGAAAACCACATCATCCTCCATGAGTGATGCAGTGTGAGAGGAGAGATGAATGAAGGATGCATAAAATGCATACTGACACTTGTATGTAAAATGTAGTATGCACTGGTGCCGGTTATGCATCCGTCAGACTTTTAACTGTAAGAGGATCTGTTTTTGAAATAAGCTGCCAATTGGTATCTTTTTTGTATATTTTGATTAGTTTAAAATTGTGTCCCTTTGCCCGATAACAGGTAAGGTTCTCCAATAAAAATAAATAAGTACAATAAAACAGCATTTTTTACAATGAGGCCATAGTGAAGACAGTAGCATCCAAATATCCAATCTGAATATTTCATTGCGAGCAAGCCAAACAACTGTTAATTTCACTTGTGGACTCCCACAACATGCTGTCACATTAGTGTCTTTCTGAGTTAATATGTGTCTCTTTTAGACACGCGTGTTGGCAACTGCTTCCTGGATATCTTGGCACGTGGTGATGGAGGAATCTCCTGCAGTGCTGAGATCGGAGTTGGAGTGACCCGAGCATCCTGTTGCTGCTCCCTGGGAGGAGCCTGGGGAAACCCCTGCGAACTGTGCCCCGCTCCCAACTCCAGTATGTGGCCATATCCAATCAATTACTTATGAGATTTACTGCAAAATGTTTACTTTTTGTAACATTTTTGCAAATATGAAGTGCACAGTCACACAAACTTGCTTGCTGCTCTGTCTTCTCTATAGCGGAGTATAAGACTCTTTGTCCAGGAGGAGAGGGATTCAGGCCCAACCCCATCACTGTCATCCTAGAAGGTAAACCATCCAGCTTTTGCTGATTACCAGTTCTGAACTGAACTGAAAAAGGTCTGTCCACTATTTCAGTTCATTTCTATTTCATTTCATTTTACTATCAATCGACCATAATCTCAGTACATCTGGAACATCTGTAGATCTAACCTTTTGAATTATTTTCTAGATATTGATGAGTGCCAGGAACTGCCAGGTCTCTGCCAGGGTGGAAACTGTGTCAACACCTTTGGCAGTTTCCAGTGTGAGTGTCCAGCAGGCTTCTATCTCAATGAGGAGACTCGCATCTGTGAGGGTAAGGACTGAACAACAAATTACACTGACATGACTCCCATTCTGACAAACTCAACTGTGTTGGCTCAGTGATATGTGGTCATAATCTGTCAACATCCCTCTGTGCAGATATTGATGAGTGCACAACTCACATTGGGATCTGCGGACCCGGTACCTGCTACAACACCCTGGGCAACTACACCTGTGTGTGTCCACCTGAGTACATGCAAGTCAATGGAGGAAACAACTGCATGGGTGAGTGGGGGACAGACAAGACAGTATGTACTCTCACAGTGATCTTTTGTTGTTCTTTTGGACTGATTGTCATCTTTCCTTCTTGCAATGCAGACATGAGGAAGAGTGTGTGTTACCGTAATTTCAATGACACATGTGAAAACGAGCTGTCCTTCAACATGACCAAGAAGATGTGCTGCTGTGCCTACAACGTGGGAAAGGCCTGGAACAAGCCATGCGAGGCCTGTCCCACCCCTGCTACCTGTGAGTGTGAAAATAACCTTTCTAACCATGTCACAGTGACACGGAGGACCGCCTCAGACCCACACACTCTGACACAACTGCTTCTTGTTACACTCACCGAGTCTCTTTGGTCCTGACTATTTCAGCCGAGTACCAGTTACTGTGCGGCAACCAGGCTCCTGGCTTCATCATAGACATCCACACCGGCAAGCCAGTCGGTAAGGTCTTTGTTGAGTCAGCAGCAGTGGCTCGGAGTTAAAACCAAGTTGTGCACATTGTACAGCAGGCATTATTTTGAGGTTCTTTGTTGTTTTGCGCAGACATTGATGAGTGCAGGGAGATCCCGGGTATCTGTGCCAATGGAGTGTGTATAAACCAGATTGGGAGCTTCCGCTGCGAATGTCCCATGGGCTTCAGCTACAACAACATACTGCTCATTTGTGAAGGTAAAACCCTTTTTCCTCCACACAATGGAAGATCAACTACCTTTTAATCAGAGAGTGATTTTTATCCACATGCAGGTAGCATGACATGATGCCTCCATGGTGTTTTTTCACAGAGGTCCTGCTCTTTTTCTTGTTTCCTCTCACTTTTCACGCACACACACACAGAGCCAACCCGCTCCCCTTTTGACCCAGCTACTGAATCACTGCGTGCTTCTGTGTCACTTATACAATACGCAGTATATACTTACTGCTGGCAAGAATGCTTGTTACCTTTTCCACGCTACATCACACCAACACACACGCACTTGGTTCGATACATGCTCATAGACACATAAATACGGTTACACTCACTCACTGGCCGAGAGGCACTTTTACAAGCAGACCACTCAGCGAAGGCGCTGCCGTCTCTTTCCCCATGAATTACGTCCTTGTAAAGACAAGTATAGCGGTTCTGAATGGGAGCACCCGCCAGGACCTTCCATCATCCGCAACCTGCCAGTGACTGTCCAAACCGTGCCAGAGCCAAAACGGCACCATCGTGTTTTTCCTCTCCTGCTGTCCACAAGCTGACGGTCTGCTCTCACTAGACAGTTATGGAGCCGCTGATTGATGTCTGCTGTTTCTCTCTTTCTTCCTCCCTCACAGATATTGATGAGTGTAACAGCGGGGACAACCTGTGCCAGCGTAACGCCAACTGTATCAATATTCCAGGCAGCTACCGCTGCGAGTGCTCGCCAGGCTTCAAACTGTCCCCCAGCGGGGCCTGTGTGGGTGAGTCCAGCCCGTCTGACAGGCCTTATGCAGGTTTTCCATCTCAAAAGACCGAAGGAAAGGACAGAAAGACTGAAGGTGTAGGATTGTGAGGGAAGCATTAGCATTTACTCAACAGTGGGAAAGCTGCTGAGGTACTTCATATTGACCGTTTACTTCACACTAGTTAATGAATGGACTGCGTGTGCAGAAATCTCCAACAACTTTGACAACCAAATCATTAAGTCTTTAATCAAAGAATAAAGGGCAAACATCTTGTGGTTTTTCAAATAAGAGAATTTGCTGCTTTTTCAGTGTTTCAGCGTTTTGTTTGACTGTTTAAATGTAATGTACAGTATTAAACATTGCGTTCAGGACTGACTGTTCTGACCTTTGCTCAGCATTTTATAGACTGAACAAGGACTAACCAAAGGAATTAAAAATAAATCAAATCAAATATCAAGTTTAATTGATAAATAACTTTGATAACTATGTTTATCGAATTTAAATGTATTTTTCTGTCTCTCAGACCGTAACGAATGCCAGGAGATTCCGAATGTGTGCAGCCATGGAGAGTGTATCGACACACAGGGCAGTTATCGCTGTATCTGCCACAATGGTTTCAAGGCTACCGCTGACCAGACCATGTGCATGGGTGAGGAGGACACGCCAGTCTGCAGACTGTGTCGAGAGACTATGTTACATTTTTAACCCTTGCCAGTGTTTTATTTTGGCATATCATCAAGTATCTATCTGTGCATTAAACCTCCGTGTGAATAAATTTAATCGTTTAATAAATTCTCTATGGACATTTTAGACGTCGATGAGTGTGACCGACAGCCATGCGGCAATGGCACCTGTAAAAATACAGTGGGATCCTACAACTGCCTCTGCTTCCCCGGCTTCGAGCTCACACACAACAACGACTGCATGGGTATGGATCATTTATTGCTTTCTGTAAAAGTCCACAGCTATTAGTGCTTTCTTTCAAAGGGCAAAGTCTTGGCGAGTGTTTAGCCGTCATATTATTACAGACTACACCTACAAATTCCAACAAAAACATGCTGCCCCTTCCCTGTAGCAGTATTACATTTGGACAGATACGAAAAACAATTTAGACATAAAACTTCACTCTGTTTTGACTTTTCTTTGGCTCTACAAGGAAAAAAATATCAGACTACAGTTAAAATGATATCTTTGCACTCTGGCGGTCTAACAGAGAAAAGTAGACACATGCCAGGTTTGATGCCAGGAAAAACATGAATTTCTGCACAAGTAATTTTTCTCTTTTTTCCTTGTTGCTGATTGGGTTATTGATGGGTTTCCAAGATCAGGGAAGTGCTTTGAGAGTCACAATCCTCTACAATGTTCATGTTCATGTTCATACAGACATAGATGAGTGCGTCGCCCTCCAGGGCCAAGTGTGCAGAAACGGAGAGTGCATCAACGGCCTCGGCTCCTTCCAGTGTCTCTGCTACGAGGGTTATGAAAATACTCCTGATGGGAAGAACTGTGTCGGTAAGTCTGAAAGTAAATTTATAAGTGTTGCACTGTAAAGGACATGCCGGGGGTATACAGCTTTTTACGCTGCAGTGTGTCTGAAACACACAAACATGCATCTTCTTATTTCTTCATTGCCCTGTTTTTCACAGACATCAACGAGTGTGTGAGCCTTCCCGGCACTTGTTCTCCAGGAACTTGTCAGAATTTGGATGGATCCTTCAGATGTATCTGCCCTCCTGGATATGAAGTGCAAAATGACCAGTGTATAGGTAAGACACCACACACACACACACACACAAGGATGAACGTACTACACAAATACAATACAAACTGAATATACACTCAAACCAGCTTGTTCTAATAGCCAGAGTCCTGATAACCCCTGCAATTAAACATCAGAGTCAGAGACATTAGTGGCTGCTGCTCCACCACACACACATTCAAAAACAACACATTGAGCATACACCCCTTTTCTCAACTCCCCTCTTCTCCGCTCCCTTCCCAGATATCGACGAGTGCGAGGAGTCCAACATCTGCCAGTTTGGCACCTGCACCAACACCCCCGGCAGCTTCCAGTGCTCGTGCCAGCCGGGCTTCATGCTCTCTGACAACAAACGCCGCTGCTACGGTGAGAGAGGTTGTTAGTTAACATTAGGGTGCAGCAGACTGTGATGAAGCTGGATAATGGCTACTGTCTGTTTACAACAACAAACACCTGGATTTACTGTATCTACTGTGTATATATATATATATATATATATATATATATATATACATTTTTTTTTGGCAGATACCAGAGAGAGCTTCTGTTTCACCAAATTTGATGCGGGCAAATGCTCCGTCCCCAAAGCTTTCAACACCACAAAGGCCAAGTGCTGCTGCAGCAAGATGCCTGGAGAGGGCTGGGGACTTCCCTGTGAGCTGTGCCCACGAGAGAGTGACGGTGTGTAACACAGACACACACATACTGCAATTAAGATATATACACCATGCATACAATGACACAAAACTGACCCTTTTTTGGTGCGTCTACAGCTGCTTTTAACACTCTGTGTCCCTATGGCCACGGAGTTGTGCCAGGACCAGACGATGCTCGTGAAGGTGAGTGCTGCAATACGGATCTTATTAATCCAAAGAAAGAAGTGTGAGGGAAGTGTGTGTGTGTGTGTGTGGGGGTTGTATATATTTTTTAAGATACGCCAATTGTCTCTCTTGCTTCATCCAGATATGAATGAATGTCTGGATAACCCGGGCATCTGCCAGAACGGCATCTGCATCAACACCGATGGTTCCTTCCGCTGCGAGTGCCCCTTCGGATACAACCTGGATTACACTGGAGTCAACTGTACTGGTGAGATGCTTTCTGCAATCAAAGTATCAAAGTCTGCAGATGGTTCCTCTAGTTTACGCTCTGTTACCAACTGGTGTAATAAGTTAGTTTTTCTAACCCTTGATTCACATTTTTCGGTATTTATCATGAAACTGCAGCAGTTGAGCAGACACAGAAAAATCAATGGCTACAGGCCTTCTTTTTTTTGCAATTTGACCTCGAGGAGTTTTATTGCTCTGCTTCAGAAGGTATCACCAAAATCAATATTTGGTCTGATGTTATTTTCCTAGTGTCCAGCTTTTTTCCTGCATCACAGCCTGATTAATTTTTGGGCGGACATTTAAGCTGCTAATGACTGCTTTTAAAATCTAAGGCCCAGTATTTTATTGTGCCTCCTGTCTTTCTCGGTCTCCTGCAGACACTGATGAGTGCTCCATCGGAAACCCTTGTGGAAACGGAACCTGCACCAACGTGGTGGGAGGCTTTGAGTGTTCGTGCCAGGAGGGCTTCGAACCTGGACCCATGATGACTTGTGAAGGTCGGCCACCCAGCGTGCTCAACACATTTGCACGGGATCATTCTACATCAGAATCAAATTAAACCACTCACTCTCTCTTTCTCTCCCTGATTTCAGATATCAATGAGTGCTCCCAGAATCCTCTGCTTTGCGCCTTCCGCTGTGTCAACACCTTCGGTTCCTATGAGTGTATGTGCCCTGCTGGCTATGTGCTGCGTGACGACCAACGCATGTGCCGAGGTGAGGAGACACTGCAGATTTTCCCGTTTGCACTTTGATCTGCTTTGCTTCTTTCATTCCTGCTTTTCATATAAGAGTTTTCATTTTAGCTGGCTGGTACAGTTTTACCCACTGGCAATCTCTCACTGTCCCCCACCAGACCAGGATGAATGCTCGGAGGGTCTGGACGACTGTGACTCCAAGGGCATGACCTGTAAAAACCTAATCGGTACCTTCATGTGTATCTGTCCTCCTGGCATGCAGCGCCGACCAGACGGAGAGGGATGCATGGGTGAGTGAAAACGTTTCCACCGATGTGAGAGGTTTGCCTCAGTCCTCACACAAT
Source organism: Psettodes erumei (assembly GCA_016785225.1). Classification (NCBI taxonomy): domain Eukaryota; kingdom Metazoa; phylum Chordata; class Actinopteri; order Pleuronectiformes; family Psettodidae; genus Psettodes; species Psettodes erumei. The sequence goes on along the minus strand of JAFBJZ010000854.1, from coordinate 672,958 downwards.
AGCTGCTCTGCTGCTATTGTGTGTTGCTGGATTTTTCCTCCTCCTCCTCACTCTCCTCATCTTCCCATCCCTTTGCTCTTTGCGCTGGCAGACCTGAACGAGTGTCGCGCCAAGCCTGGCATCTGTAAGAACGGGCGCTGTGTCAACACGGTGGGAAGTTACCGCTGCGAGTGCAACGACGGCTTTGAGCCGAGCTCCACTGGCACCGAATGTATCGGTAAGATCACTACCACTGGGGAACATATCGCCAGACTGTGGTGGTGAAGGATTGTGGACACACAGTTGCTCGTTCAGCAACAAGAAAAGAATGCAAGGGTTCCACAAGAGAATGATTCAAGTTTCATGTTAATTGGTTTCAATTTTCTAAAATAAATAATGATGTTGTTCTTCCATTTCCATCTCTGAACACTAATTTTTCTTTTTTTCCCCTTAGACAACCGAAAGGGCTTCTGTTACACTGAGGTTTTGCAGACGATGTGCCAGCAGTCGTCCACCAACAGGAACAGCGTGACCAAGTCTGAGTGCTGCTGCAACACAGGCCGGGGCTGGGGGTCGCAGTGTGAGCTCTGCCCGCTGCCTGGCACCATTCAGTACAAGAAGATGTGCCCACTTGGACCCGGCTACACCACTGATGGGAGAGGTGAGAGGCGTGATCACCACAACCTTTTACAATAGCTACACTGATTAAATAAAGTTAGAAGTAGGTTTGAAATTCGGGAAGGACACCAAGTAAGATAAGGGTTTGGCAGTGTGACTGTCTGTCACATCTGGATCGCTCTCCAACATGTTTCTGTACTTCCAGACATCAACGAGTGTCAGGTGATGCCAGATCTGTGTCGAAATGGTCAGTGCATCAACACCATTGGATCCTTCCGCTGCCACTGCAACGTGGGATACAAGACCGACTTCACCGCAACCTCCTGCATTGGTATGGCAGACCTGTTTTTTTTTCTCTCTCTCTCATTATCAGTTTGAGTTAAAAGATTTATTTATTTATTATACAGAAACCAGTCAACTTACAAACAGTTTTCAAAGCATTGCTGCCGATGCTCTAAATTGTCTTGTCTGCACATTTCAGATATGGATGAGTGCGCTCTGTCTCCGAAGCCTTGTAACTTCCTGTGTAAAAACACAGAAGGCAGCTACCTCTGCTCCTGCCCCAGAGGATACAGTTTACAGCCAGACGGAAAGACCTGCAAAGGTACACGGACTCTTAATTTACTTTGTACATGTGTCCAAACATTAATTTGATCAGGTCCTTCCAAAGCCAAACATCCAAAGACTGCAGTTCATGCAAGACGATGCTGCCAGGCTTTTACTCTGGACTCTGAATCAGTTCTCATGGTACTCAAGTGTGTTTTTCTCTCCCCACGAGATCTGGATGAGTGTTCAACTAAGCAGCATAACTGCCAGTTCCTCTGTGTCAACACCATTGGAGGCTTCACCTGCAAGTGTCCCCCCGGCTTCACCCAGCACCAGACTGCCTGCATCGGTAAGCATGAGAAAAGAGACGGACGAGTGTTACTCTGGACCAAAGAAAAAAAAAGTTTTGTCTTAAGGAAGAATAAAATGGAAGGAAAAAAACCCCAAACTTTTCTCTTTGCAGACAACAACGAGTGCACAGGTCAGATCAGTGCGTGCGGTTCGCGGGCCTCCTGTGTCAACACACCTGGCAGCTTCAACTGTGAATGCTCCAAAGGTTTCTCTTTGGACAGCACCGGCGTGGAGTGCGAGGGTGAGCAGATCCAATTGCCCAATATATTTGGTTGGATGTAGTTGAGAGAGTTCTGATGAGGTGCTTGTGGTGCTTGTGGTTGGGGGACAGAAAACTGCGGTTGCACTGGGCTGTACTAGGTGTCACGAGGAATTAAAAGGTCTTCTTACTTCTCCTCAGACGTGGATGAATGTAGCAGCAACCACCGCTGTCAACATGGCTGTCAGAACATGCTGGGTGGTTACCGCTGTGGCTGCCCTCAGGGCTACGTGCAGCACTACCAGTGGAACCAGTGCGTGGGTGAGTTACTATTGAGCCAGTAAGTTTGCTGTCAAGACAGCAAGGGGAGAAAAAAAGTTTTTTAAAGCATTTTCAATAACTTACTATGAGATGAGAAACTACACTTTTGCCTCTAGTGTAATTTCATGTATAATGCCCTGTTCATGTGAATAGAATTGTGGCAGCAATTGAAAAATTAAAAACTGTCTCATCAAATGTCTTCTTAAATTAACTGATTCATAAAAACAAACTGTGTTACTTTGAAATTCCTAATCATTATCATCATCATTTTCCTAAGTGATCTGATTTAGCTTGCACAGAATTGCAGGAAACTTCACTGATATTTTGGGCATTTTACATCTTTTTGTTGGTCCATTATCCTGTTAATATATAATAATTAATATATGTTCACCAGACTCAAAGGCCCTGCCTTGTGCTGGAAGGGTAATAAAAAAAAAATTGTACAAAAAACATGATTTTCTGCAAACTAAAGTATGCACAGTCTATTTAATATTAAATGCCTTACATAGACTGTGCAATGAAATTTCTTAAATCAATGTAATTTCAAAAGTCTTTTTAGAGGAAACAATTGAGTGTATCATCTGTATATCAGTACTGTTTCATGCTGTATTTTGCTGAGCATGTATAATCTCCCGACACACATACACTTTATCATCTGTCTCTCTGTACTTTCTTCTCTCCTCCCTGCAGATGAAAATGAGTGTCAGGGAGGAACAGTGTGCGGCTCTGCCTCCTGCTACAACACACTGGGCAGCTTCAAGTGTGTGTGTCCCTCTGGCTTTGACTTTGAGCAGACCGTTGGCGGCTGCCAAGATGTGAATGAATGTTCCACAGGCACCAACCCCTGTATCTATGGCTGCTCCAATACCGATGGAGGCTACCTGTGTGGCTGTCCTGGAGGTTTCTACAGAGCTGGACAGGGGTGAGGGAACATTATCCAGAAACTGGTATTTCTGAACAGTGATGTCACTACACATTTTTTGAGTAATTCCGAGTGGCGCGATAAAACATTTGACCATAGTTCATGCGTGGGGGGAAGGAAATTTGACATGAAATGTAGTCATATTCAGCACACTGACCTATCTAACTCTGTTTGTCTCTGTCCAGTCACTGTATAACAGGCTCCGGTTTCCCAGGGCCGTTTGCAGAGGGTGAGGAGGACGACAGTCTGTCTCCTGAGGCCTGCTACGAGTGTAAGATCAATGGAGGAGGAAAGAAAGGACGACACAAGCGCAACGCTGATGAAAATGAGCTAAACCAGGTACTTGTGTTTAACTGCTGCCACTTCTTCCACTTGTAGCCCACTTGCTCAAAGCAACTGTAGATACAGGATTGTTGTGGTACACACCTTTTATACCTGACACACTCATCGGCATGGGAGGTGATTTGGTGATAAAATCCGGGTGTGTCTACTGGGATAACTTAAGGTGCATGACCCTGACTTGGGTGCAGAGAGGCAAAGGCAGCTTGTTGCTGTGATCTTTATCTCCCACGCATTAAACTTAAACCAACTATAGCTCTTATTTTCAGCCACAAAACACCTTTTCAGCACATTCAAACAAGAATAAATGTCAAAACACAATGATTGCGTGAAAAAAGAAAACAATTAATTATTTTTTAAACCACAAATTAAATTAAATTTTACAAAAAATAAATAGGCGGAGTTTAATTCTCAGTACCATGACGTTTGCTTGCATGTTGGAGCCCCATTGAAAAACTTGGAAGAAATATTGTCGTTACTCACTGTCCCTCGGATGAAGGCAGGAAGCTGTCAGTAACTGGCAGTGCAAACCCTCTGTCCAGCGGTTATCTGGGCGATGAAGACGCCTTGCCCTTCGGCTCGATCCATGTGCAGTACTTCTCCGTAGGCAACAAATCCTGAGCGGCTCTACTGCAGCACAGCCTCTATTGAAATTCCAGTCTGGCAGCTATAAATGCTCGTGCATGCTCTCCTTCCCTTTCTAACTCGGTACATAGTCTTACAAACCACCGCCTCTTAACTTGGACGGAATAGAGTAACTTCACGGGGTTTAACAGAGCTCTTGTTTTTAGTCCCGCCCCCTTCACAATCCGACAGGTTACAATATTCATCCCAATTTGACACTGATCACAGTGAATGATTGACACCTGTGTAGCCAATACACAAACAGAAAACGCATGGGACGTTCCAAGTCTACCTCAACATAGGAAATTTCATATTCTTGCGAATAAATGTCCAAACATAACTTCAAGAGTAGCCCAGGACATATTTTAGTTTCATATTAGGGTACTACATACTGCAGGAGTGGTTCCCCTTTTGATTTGCTAAACAATTTGAAGTCACCACTGAGTCCTTGTCCTCACTACAGGAGCCAGCAGTGAGCATGGCCAGCATGGACACCCAGGACTCCATTCCCATGAACCTCACTCTGGCCTCGCTGCTCAACAAGGAGCCTCTGCTCGAGCTTCTGCCTGCCCTGCAGCCCCTGGAGCACCACGTACGCTACGTCATCACCCACGGAAACGCTAACGAAAACTTTCGCCTGCTGGAACGGCGCGACGGAAAGAGCGTGCTCCGACTCGGCAAGAGGCCACCTTCACCAGGATCCTACAGGCTGGAGATCGCCAGCCTGCCACTGTTTGGGCCCCGGAGACTACACCAGCTGGAGAAGCAGCATGACAGTGACTACCTACAAGGAGAAATAGGAGACGCCCTGCGCATCAAGCTCCACATCCACCTGCACTGAGCTGAGTGTGCTTGTAATCCTTCCCTGGACTGATTCCTAAAGCCTTTGAGTTTTAACCGGCCCTTTTATCCAATATCTCCTCCTCCTCCCAGTCCCCCCCTGCAGGACCATCCCACCAACAGGGGGTAATCAAGGGCTATGAAAGACTGAATCAATCAGCCCAACTCTACCACCACTTTGTTACTGTTCATGTTATTATATGTTCATGTTTTGTGTTGTTATTTGTTTTTTTGTTTTTTGTTTTACCCTGACTACACTTCCTCGTCTGCCCTCCCACTCCTCCTATGCGACCTAGCACTCATTCTCCACTGAGAGAGCCAGTGGAGGAGATGGCAGAGAGGTGTCTTTGTGCTTGGACCACAGCACCTAATAAACACAACATAGCAGAAAGATGGCCCGCAAATCCATGAAGCACTTTTGAAAACAAGCAAAACAAGTTTTAATGAGAAAAAAGTGCTGAGAGTGGCCAAAACTATCTTTATGCTGCCTATGTGGTGGTATTTAAATCACTGTGTGGGAGCTAAAGTGATGACTTTTTCATTTAGTATCATAAATTAAGGCTGGAGATTAGGGGTCAGGTGCTGTCATTGTGGTCCAAGGACTTTCTCGCCTCTCTGTAATCTTGCTAAAAAAAACCCCAACAAATCACAACACTGGGGAACAACGTTTGTCACATCTGCCCCTCTCAGTATTGTAGTGTGTCATTTAATGTATTTGTGCTGTTTGAAAAATGTTAACACGAAGGACTGCAACATTTACACAGCATTTCAGGTTCTTGAGTCCATAGCGGTCTGTTTTATAGCTGGATGCCAACAAATTGTCAGATGGGAAAGCAAGCTGTGTTCTGTTCTGATGTGACTGACTTCTGTCCTGCCTGCAGACGGTGGCGAGCAGGAATCAGCGTGTTTGCGTGTGTGCGCTGTCATGTTTGGTTACCTCAGTACTGTGGACACCATGCTGTGATGTTGATTCTAAAACAAAGGAGGGTGCTAGTGTCCCTCAGCATCCATCATGAGCAGGGAATACACCAGTAAGTAGCTTGTAGACTTAAAAGAAGGTAGATCAGGTCACGTTTGTATTTATCCTTTAAGGGATTAAGACTTCAGGTGCACTGATTCTGGACCTGATAGCCAGCTTTTTCATAAAGTCTCTTTTCTCTTGTCGGCTGTCAGAGGCTTGCAGCTCCTCCTGGTTCTACATTTTTACTACAAGCTCCAAAACATAAACACTCCAGGAGAACAGAGCTGACAGCCAATGGCCGTCGTTGGGAGACTAAACTTGACAGTAGCTGACTTCATCTGACTTCTTTGATTTTACATTGAGCTTGATGTCTGAGGTCTGAGCCTCGTTTACAACACAAAGAGACACACAGCTGAATACAGTAACAGTCTCAAAGGTACATGACATGTTGACATTACCTAAGCTGTAACTAAAGGTAGTGCTTTACAGTGTAAGGGCATGCACAGGTAAACACAAAACCTCATGCAAAAAAACAACAAAAAAAAACATTATCCGTCAGGTCATCTTTGATTTTTCATATTTTTTCTCTCAAAGAGAAAAAAAGGTGCTAGATTATACCATCTCTTACGCTGTACAAAGAAAGTGCAGTCTTGAATCTGGATTGCAAAAGTGACGTTTTTTTTGCTAGGTTTTATCGTTGTGTTTGTCTGTCTTTTGTATTGTCTCAGTGCTGAAAAAAACAATATTATCAAAACTTGCTTCTTGAAAATTAAATTGTATATTTTTAAGTGAAATGTTGATTTTTTTTATGTCAAGGCTGCCAAACCAAATATTCACAGTAAACCCAAGAATGAAGGCCTTTAGTGCTGTTGACTTTGTTTTGTTGAGAAAAAGAAGCAAAACTAAAAATCAAACGTGATATCCTTTTTGTTTATCATTGACTGAATCACTAAAACCACTGTCACCAGTCAAATCAAGAAAGTAAGAAAACCAAACACAGAAGTCAGACTTGAAGAAAATTAACATTCCCATTATCTATTATCCTACAAGCTTACACTGTCTGTATAATGCAAACAAAACCATCTCCAGCTAAGATCTATGGTGCTAAACAATTATTTTTTTCTCTTAACAGTCAAGGTTGCTGCACTGTCCTACAGCCGAGGCAATGTTTATAACACATAACCATTTTTCTAACCTGGAAACCTTTGTATACTTTGTATCTGTATTGTCAGTTTGTAATTTTTCTTTTATTTGCCACTATGTTTAAAAAAATGGCAGTGTGTTGCGTGTGCTTACTGTATCTCAGCTTCAGTGTCAAACTTGAAACAATACTGCCATCCTCATCCGCCTGCTTTGAAATATCATTTGCTTTATAAATCATTAAACAAGATGTTTCATTAGTTTAAATGCTCAGCACAAGCCTGAAGCCTGTTTATACCAAAGTCTTACTGAAAGCTGAAATGACAATCATTGAGTTACACCACATCTACTAGTTGAGGATCAATAAATCAATCAGCCATCATAGAATATCATTTAATATGATCATCTTTGTGCAAGACAAAACCAAAGATTTATGAAACCAAATGGCAGTCTGTAAAATTAGAGTGATTCATATCATTTTGTAAACTTTTGTCCAGTGACATAAATGGCAATAAAGTATTGTGGGTTATATTTTTAAGTGTTGTTGTGCCTAAGTCTTTCTTCTCCCTCAGTGTTTATGTCTGACAAATTTGACACATGACGACAAGTAAGTAGTAACTGTTTTATTTAATTTCCAACATGAACAATGTGGACCCTCCACACAGTCCAGTTATCAGTGGAAATTAGAGAAGAGCATTTGAAGGAGATTTTTTGAATTTTCACTTATTCAGCACAGTGTATCAAAAACAAAGCAAATAGTCAGAAAAATATGTAATTACAAAACGCAAAAGAAAAGCAAAGCCACCTGCTTTGCTTCCTTCTAAGACGTGGCTGCATGACTACCTCAAAAAATCCACAGTCTAAGGATCGATACAGTAAGAAGAAAAGGACAGAAAGATAGCAAAAATGGGACTCACAAACTTGAGTCAAGAATAGAAAAATAAAGCTTTTTTATGCCTAAAGGTTGCTGTTTGCTTCATCACCACACTTGGCAGGCTGACTAAACCAAAGGACACAACCAATGAACATAAATTCTACTCGCAGTAATAAGAGATTATATAGTTTCAATATGGCTTCTCAGTTATAGACACAGTAACACACAAAACATACACAGAAAGGATTTTATGGAGACATAAACTACCTGCTTGGGCCTTATAAAGCATCTGGAACTGCAGTGCTGCTTGAAGGATCAGTGTCCAAAAACAAAACAACAATGCAAGTATTTGTGCTACTTGGTCAGCACTTAACACATGGATGCTTTGTAATGGATCTCAGTTCATTAAAGGGGCATCTGCTTAAGTGTAAACGCCTTCATTCAAGTTCTGCCTGTTTTCTGCATGTTGAGAGTACTCACTAAAATTGTAGCTGTGAGGTTCTAGACTATGTCGCGATCAGACAAGTGGTAGGATTTGGAAAAAACCTAGCCCTACAGTGATTTCGTGATGTGATGGCATGTTAGCCTAGTACATTAGTTCAGGTTAAGGCAGCTGTGCAGCTCAATACTTCTGTTTTCTTCATGGTCAAACATCTGGGAGAGTGTTTGTCTTGCAGGGTGTGCCTCTTGTTAAACACAATTTAAAGTTTCATAGGGTCCCACAGCCTCATATTTACACCAGTACACATACTGCAGTACAATGATATAAACCAGGCATACTTCCAACACTGGGTAAACCTCTGCATTCACAATAATATGCACTGTTGCTTTCCATAGCCACATCACAATAAGACCGTACTGTAAAAGATCCTGAAGGTGTACACTGAAACATTCCCTCCTCAGCACCCTGTTCACACATCACCCTACACTAGTGCATAATCAAACTGACCCCTCTCCAGCCCCTCCTTGTGGTCAGTCCAGGATGATGCAGGCATGCGGCTGTAGGGGTCCAGCAGGATCCTGAAGCACCTGACCAACAGGAAGACCAGGAATAGCATGAGGAGGCCTACGAAGGCCAAGGCGGTGCGCTGCTCAGTGTCCACCCCAACCAGGGCAAGAGGGGGGCTGCTGCTGCCACCGCCAGGACTGCCAGAGAGGGAGGAGCTGGCCGGGGACAGCAGCAACTCGTAGTCAAGTGTGGGCACATCGTTCATCCTCCACGGGGCCCGAAGGCAGGGCTTACACACTGACTGGATGCTTGGTGTGTTGGGTGGAGGTGCAGAGAAGGATGGGAAGGCGTTCATCAGGGGCAGCACAGTGAGAGAGATCAAACTGGAGATTGGGAGTTTGATTATGAGGCTAAAAAAAAGGCAGTTTAGAAGTTTTATCTTGTACACCCTATTTGTTGGGTTAGGAAGTAGCCTAAATTAGTGGGTAGTCTCAACAATCTCAAGTTCTGAAAGGGTGTGTGAATGTAATTGTCACATATATGTGTATTCTAAACACAGCCGTACTTGTACAAGTGTTTTTCTCTGGTGGCCAGTTATTTCGTCATATCTAGGTCAGTCAAGGTGACATGTCCCAGACAGGCCTGGCCCTAATCTGCTCTGACAAGGTGACAGACACACATGCATATGCACACACACACACTTTTAAATTAATATGGACTACTTTTTAATGTCACCCATTTCGAAGAAGCAACTAACAGTCTAATGAAGCTCCATGTCTTCCAGTTTGAGTGGCTGACCCTCAGGCGGTAATTTTTTTTTTGAGTATCAAGGCCACTCTGCCACATCAGCTCTCATTCTCACCCTCACTCACAGACTCGCATGTGACGCTGCCTCCTGCTGATGCTGATCATGTGCAGATGAACTTCTGTTTTGGTGCTGTGTCACAGAACTGAGAGCCAGACACAAATGTCAAAAACACCACACGATTTAAGGCATCTGCAGATTTCAGCAACAGCAGGTGTTTTTCTGTGTGCACATGTGTGGATGTTTGTGTGCAGCTAACAAGATCAGAAGGTCAGTGGATCAATGACCCTGAATATAAAACAGTGCAGCACCAGTGCTGATGTTGTCTACCAAATGCAACATTTTTGTTTACCTCAGCCTGCCTAAATTGGAGCGTTATAATTGGGTCAGAGCCCTTAGGCATTGAATAAGTTCCTGTCACTGCTTCCCTTTGGGACAGTCCCTTCAAATACTGCCTCGCTTGACAAATGGAGAGGCAACAAGAGGTAGAAAATGAATTAGAAGCTTCTGAAAAGGTGAGTTTGTTGTCAGTCATAAAAGAAAAAGTTGCTTCATCCCATTCAATCTTCAGTCTACTGCTCGCAAAACTGGTTCACACAGTTCTTCCAGCTGTCCTCATGACATGCCTGAGGAACGCTGACAGTCGTATTGTCATCAGATTCCCTGGTTTTGCCGAAGAATCAACTGCAGCTCCTTCTAATTCACCATCTGCAAGAACAAGAGCCACCTGGTTAAAAAAGCATTGAGATAACTGTCCAAAAAGTCTCACTAATGAAGCTCATATAATTTGCACAATATAACAGTACACAGCCAACCAATTTCCTAAAAATAAAACAGACACTGCACAACTTTTCCATTAGGACTGATTGTTTCTAATGTGGACCATGAGGAGAACATTAAGTCATTCCTTCCTCATTTCATTATACAATGAGATTATTATGACCCGCTGCTCAATAAGTAATAGTGACACTGACATTAGCCGTCTGTGGGGAGAACACAGCACCACCACCGCCTGTAATGATGCTCAATTAGCAAGCTGATTTTGGTGTCATTATGGGCACATTAGCAAGAATGAATGCATGATTATAAACACTGATACCGCATTACATCACCCTCATTTGTCAGTGCACTGTTACAGTGGACCATTTTTTTCAACTTGCTGACCCCCTTCATTCATTTGTCCACATGATGGAGGGAAAGACAAAGTGCTGTGGAGCCTCATTAATAATCTAATATTACATCTCCTGTGGTGGACCAGGTTTCAAATCACTGAGGAAAGGTGATATGCAAACCATTTTTACCTGCTCACCTATCTGAGCAGAGTGGTGAGTAGGCTGTTGGCTATTTGTGTGTGTGTGTTGGTGGGGCGGAAGATGAAGAATTAGGATGAGAGGATGCAGTGGGTGAGAGAGGGGGGAAAGAGAGTCATGCTTAATTTGAACTTTATAAATTGTGTAGTGATACTGAAGAGAAATGCAGAGATTGAGGTAGAAGTGAATTTATAATAAACTGATTATTGTCTTTATGGCGATGGAACATTATAAGACCTAAAAAGACAAAAGAAAGATGGATGAGTGCCTCAATGTGGTACAAAATAGGAATGTAGGATGGTCAGAAAACAAAGGAAGATGAAAAGGAAATTATGCAGATTGGTAGCAGAGGTAAAGATGGATGAATCGAGCAGGAGTTCCTGTGGTGAATGGGTAGCAGTACAGAGGAGAGCGAGGAGACGTTTGCTGGCACAAACTGGACTGACTCTCCTCTGCATGACCATGGCAAAATGCCTTTTCCCTACTCTCGCTCTCTCTTCTCTCTCCCTCTCTCGCTCTCTCTCTGTTGCATTCAGTTCAAAGGTTTTCTATCTGCTACTTGATCAGCCAGTGTCTCTGAGGTGCCTGCTGAGCCAGGCTGGCAGCAGGACGACACACCTGGGAGGTGGCACTCACACTGTGAATGAATGTGAACTTCTGACTGCGTACAAACAGGCCTGCTGTGTGTGTGTGTGTGTGTGTGTCACTGCGTCTGAGTGACGTGAGTTGTAAAACCCCAAAATGGGTCAGATAACCTTGAAACTGCTTTGAAGGACACCATTGTAGCTGACACTGTCACACATCTGCAGCTCCAGCCAGGAGGTACAAACTGTTATCAACTGCTGTGAGACTTAAGTACTGATAGTCTTGAAACCAAATTGTGTGTATTTCTTGGACTTGCTACTGGTTGTGTTGTTCTGCAGTCACTCCATAACTCAGTGGCATTAAGAATGACCTGCTATTAATGAAGCTGTCATGAGGTTCATTTAAAAATAAGCCAGGTCTTCATAAAAGCAATGGAAATGTCAGGGTGCAGTTCATGCTTGAGATTCAGGATGGGGCGAAAGGGTTGGTTTTGCATTGAAAAAAAATTGAGGAATGTAAACACAAGACCCGCTATTTTAATTTTATAAAATATGGTTCTCAGTGCATCAGTGTTAATGTAGCTTAGTAATACGAGCAGTTGTACAAAACCTTTGCTTAAATAAACTGCAGTCGAAGACTCAGGCGTACACAGGCTCATTATATCATCAAAGAAGACATTTTGAAATATTACAGTAAGAAAACTAACTTGATCTGCCAAACAGCATTTTTTTCCAATAAAATATATTGCTGTGCATTGTGGAATTGCTAACAGAAAGTAATACATGCCATGGACGCTATTTTTTCACTCCATGATGGGAATTTTTATGGGTTATATTGAATATCAACTTTACACTCAGAATTTAGACAATCAAATAAGATGTCAAACACAAACATATTTTAATCTGAGATTCAGTACCAAACTACCCACAACAGATGCTCCCTGCACAAGGAAAAATCTACTGCAACCTATAACCACAAAGTGATGTATACAGACTGATTTCATCCTGCTGAAAGACTCACACACACACACATACGTGTGCTAAAAGCATACAGTATAGCAAACATTTACATATACACTAATCGAGTGGGAGCAAAAGCACAGAAAGGACATGGCTGATGAAGCCCACACTCCAGGATCATTTCTATTCTGATCGTGGGATGAGCAGCTAAAAGGTACAAACAGCCTCTTCATCTGATCCTATCCAACCTGTAATCACTTAGCAGCAGCATTTCACTCTTATCTCTCACTCATCACTGAAAGAGGGAGAGGATGATAATTTGCCTGCAGAAGACAGCGAATGGACATAATGATGAAAGAGAGAGAAGCATTTGTTCTCTGAAATTGTGAAATGTATCATTTTGTGCAATAACAGGTATACTATTTCTGTTAATGTGCTGATTATTCTAAGCAACGAACTGGAGTCATTAACAGCTCTGGGTGTAAAAACATGTTTACATACTGAGGTTGATTTTTCCCTGCATTTGCAACAGAGTAGAATCATTGGACAGATTGTTCGGTCATTGTCTCCCAGGGTGTGTGAGAGGCTGATTCGCTGAGGGTTAAGATGTGGGTTTAAGCTTCAGGTTAATTACAATTACAATTAGGTTATGGTTAGGGAATGCAACATGTCAGTGAGTGTCCCCATAAAGAGAGTGAAACAAGAAGCAAGACTCTGTGTGTGTGTGTGTGTGTGTGTGTGTGTGAATAAGTCATTGGGAGGTAGCGGGAGGACAGACAGAGATTGCTCAGCTTATTTTCCTCCTCGTTAAGTCTCACTCCCACCATCACCCTCCATCAGCCTCTCTCTCTCACACACACACACACACACACACACACACATTCTGTCGTCCATCAGGCTTGTCTCGCTCGACTCGCATTAGTTCTCGCCCACTCCATTTCTCCTCCAGAACACTTCCTTGTAGCCCCAACGAGACCCCTGAGATGAAGGGAAGCGAAGCGGACACTCGTCAGTCTTCATCAAAAAGCCTTTAAATGAACAGCTCTCTCAAATGTTCACACACAGACACACTCACATTGAAAAGCACACAGAAGTAGGCATTACTATGTTTCAAATTATGTTTATGATAACATTTACTATATAAATACATGCAGTACAGTAATACAGACATTTATAGATGCACTGAAACCCAGACCCACATGCACATGCATGCATGCGCGCACACACACACACACACACACACACACACACACACACACACACTCTGCATCACTGTCATCACTACCACACAGAGCAATTGGTCAAGCTAATGTTGACAGAACCCATCAGGGTAAAGGATATGAAGAGCTGAAAATAATTTAGTTACCTCTCAGGTGACCAGGGTGTCACCTTTTCCCCTCTCTCATGCACACAACACATACACACACATACAAATACATGCATATTCAAATACATGAAATTTGTAAATGAGAAAAAAAACATTCCCAGAAACATTTCCCATTGTCCTTAGCAAATGGACTCACTACTTGATTTGCTACCTCTTTGGTTGTTTGTCTATTTTCTCTCTGCCCCAATGCACACACTCCCCCAATTACTCACAGTCACACAAATTTCTCACCTACACAAGGCTTATAATCTATCTTTTCAACAGGAGGATAGCAGACCACCTCTGTCCACCTCCAACCAATCCAAGCCTCCACAATGTTCAGTGCCAAGACAGGCTTGATTTGTCATTATTTATAGCCCAACTAAAGCCACTCTCTAAAAGTAATTAGACTTTAGAAACAAAGAGCGAGAGAGAGCAGAGAGAGAGAGAGAGAGAGAAAGAGAGTAGGTGGCAAAAGAAAGAGAGAGAGACGGTGAATATTTCCAGTCCCAGCCACAGCCTGCTGGGAATTGAATTAACCCTTTCCAATTTGCTGCTGATAAAGATAAACTGTACCACAAAAAAATGGAAAGGGGAGCTGCACGAGATGCACAAGCTCAGGTGGGTATTCCCCTGCACATCACTTTAAAAGTAACAGTGTTCACCGCACAGACAAACAGCATTCACAAAGGACACACACACACATACATACTGTCAATTGGTGCGAGGCCCCTGTGAGATACCTCACATCGATACCATCCATCATTAAGTCTTATTGATATCTTTGATTTCCTTTTTGTGGCAACTCCTGGGTGTTTGTCTGGATTCATTTGTCACCACTGGGAGTTGCCATCTGCAGCGCGTCTGTGGCTAATGAGAACAACGGGGACCAGGTCACCTTCAGCTGTGCACAACACAACGTTCGCCAAATACCAACCATATCTAACTTCAACATGTGGCGCTCAACCTGTGCAGTTTCGCAGATGCTCGGCTATCTTCTGAGGGAAACGTACGTGCGCGTTTATACGTATGCACATGTGTACGCTCAAATTCACATACCGAAAAACACGACCGCCCTGCTCATATTTCTAGCATCAGAGAAAAACACAGTGTCGGTGGAGTCGCTGCACTTCACACTCAGCAGCTCAGCTCACGACCGCACCTCCCTCACTCCCCCACCCCCCGTCATAATTAGGCTGGCGGACAGTCAGTAGCTATAGTAATGGTGATAAAGTTGGGTAATTAAATATTCTGCTGTTCCAACACAGCCAGCCATTCTGTTCTGAATGCACAGTCACCTATGTACAAAAGGGTGTGTGTGAGAGACAGATACAGTATAAAGACAAACTGAGAGAAAGAGAGAAAGAGAGAGCGAGAGAGAGAGAGAGCACCCTGTCCTTTTACTGAGTGTACATGCAAATGAGAAGGCAGTGCTGTGAGAGTGGAAAGCACTAAAGACTGCTGACCTTTTAAAACAAAACGCTACAGTGACACAACACAGAGGGCGATACATTTTATACTGACGCATTCTTCAAGCACCTGTCCTTCGTCATAGACGCACGTACTTTCCCACCGCTCACTCCTCATCAGGTTGAAGTATGGGATCTCATTGTCACGCATTTTGAGAGGGGAAAAAGTGTAAGAAAGTGTCCACATCAGCCCATAAAGAAACTTACACTGTAATGAACCCTGAGGAAATGAACAAGGGATGGCAGCATAGAGGGAAAGACAAATGGTGCTGTGCACAGATGAAGGAGCAAAGGGAAAAAACAAGCCCTTTGCGATTCTCAACAGCAGCAATGCAGCTGAGCAATTCCATCCTCCAAGCTGCCCTCAATCTATCATTTCATCACCAGCTCAGATGAACATGCAGTCTATTTTCTCTATCAGCATATTTAGAGTTTTTCAAGGTCACGCCTCCATCAAAGTAGTCAAGATTTCAGATCAGTATTCATTTTGTACAGGATGGGCTTTCTGTTTTACCTAACAGAGTGAAGCCTGACTTGGATACAGCTGAAATTCTGAAAGACCAAATGATTATTCCAAAAAAAAAAGGGAAAAGAAAAAGAAAGCCAAACGCGATCAGATCTAAAGACACCAGGGAGGTGTGTGTGTGTGTGTGTGTGTGGGGGGGGGGGGGTCCTCCCTTCTATTCAGTCTCCAATCTAGTCTGCCCTCTCTCCTGATTGTTTGTGTCACTGCCTGACAGCCTGAAGCACCGGTGTGTCTGCCTGCCACTGGGAACGTTGAGAGCGAGTCGATCGTCTATCTATCTGTGTTGAATGCTGGAGACCCTGCTGCTGATCGAGACCATTCAAACTGGTAAATGCGAGACTTGAAAGCAGAAAACTAATTTGCTGGTATGCAGAACACCCACAGAGACACATGCATAGAAATATGCACCGACCCAACCTGCTGTGGCAGCCATGTTTTTTACAAAATCAGAGAAAGATCTCCAAACGGATCACTATGGAGAACTAAAACAAAAATGTAATATGGTAATCTATACGCTATGTTTTGATATTCTGTTGAATTACCAAAATACCACAATAATTTAAACCTCACATTTGTGACCTGACGGTGTCAGGTCTAACATGCACTTCATCTGCTGCACCCTGTTCAATAAAGTAGGCGTGTCAAGAAAAATATGAACAGCTATAAAAACACAATAAAAAAGACTAAACGCACACACTCACAGAGTGAACCTATCTGTGAATTTTATTTCACCCATTCTTGACTCGCGAAGCTCTAAATGTGATTTTTTTTCCCCCCTCCCGCTGTTATGAAGCCCTTGGAGACTGGCTCAAAGGCAACAGAGTTCTGAAACACATTCGTCGCTTTCAGCCATCCACCTTACTGGTGCCGGGGGTTGCTCACTGGCAGCAAAAGAAACCACCTTTATCAAGTCTGTCACATCTGACCATTACTTCCATCAGTCCCTCACAACACTCTCCCCTGCTTCCCCAAACACTCCTACTTTCTCCAAAAATACCCCCCCCCTTGTCCCACCAGTCAGGGTGAATAAATGTCATCCACCTACATCCTATATTTAATTCACAAATCACGCCCATGAAAAATTTACACAATGATGAGGACAAAGAGAGACCAATCCTCAAGTGAGTGGCAGGTCACCAGTGAGCGGATGAAAATGCATGATAATGAGTGATAGTGAGTCAGAACGTGTAAAAAAAAAAAAGATAGAATTTGAAGTAGATTTTGTATTAATTAAGACAAAAAGGCAATTAAGAGGACAGAAAGAGGGCATAACTGAGCAGGAGACACGGCTCGGCAGACCCTGTAGCTCACCTTGAAAGTTCACCCTTGCTGCTGTCTCAATGGCTAACAGTGCGCCACAGCACTAGGAAAAACCCCGGCGGCAGGGTGAGAGGTGGTCAGATGAAAGATGAGGTAGGAGATGAACGAGAGCGGGCAGAAGGGAAGTGGCGACAAAGCGAGAGAAAGGATAGAAGCGGGGAGGAAAGGTGGAGAGTGGAACGGCAATCCCCATGATTTACGCCTGCATTCAGACAGAGCAGAGGTCTGCGGCTACCCAGGGAACACAGAGGGCTGGGTGGCATCGATCAGATACATCTGGAGGTAAGAGGAGTAGAGGGGGAGAAAAATAAAATCCGAGAGGTGAGAGGAAGAAAAAGAGAGATGAGATTCGGGGAGGGTGGAAGAGGGAGGTGTGTGTGGGGTGAAGCAATATGGAGATGTCAGCACTCTTAAAGTCAGAAGACAGCACTTTCCTTCCATCAAGCAGCCGTTCTGTCAAGTCTGCTGGGACAGAACAGAGTCTGTGCCAGCCAGTCAACCGGCCCACATTGAAGGCCATATATATTACATGCCCTGCCCACATAACACTTGCTCACAACCAAGGCGGCAGGGTTTATTGCCCGCATTCAAAAGTCTGAAACTTTGTTGTAGACGGTAAAAGGAAATGACCAGAGACATCAGAACCAGGATGTATAACAATGCTTTTAACTCAACAATACAAAAACATGTACTTAACTGATGGCTCACACCCATGACTGTGAGAATATAATATCAGCATGCAATGGCCAGTCCACCTTTAAAAAAAGGGGGGAGCTTTAGATACTCAACAATGGCAAAGTGCTGATTCAAACGGTGAAGCTGAAAGAACTTTGCTCAGCGGGGAGCTGCTGACTCCACTGATCCCCCACTGAAAGAAAAGCCACCAGTTGGACACCTAAGCATGGATTAAACACAGAAGAAAAGTCATCACAAAGGCACAGACATATCACCTTGCCGGAGCGAAAGGCAGTCTGTTCAGCTGATTTGATTACTGCACTTACAGTGGGGTGCAGAGTGAGGGGAGCTGGACGGGCCAGAAAGCCTCATGGACCAGAGAGAGGCAAGGCCAAGCAAATCTAGGGCAGAAGACAGGAGAGCTTATCTGCACACCTCACTTCATGGTCCATCAGCAGATTTCATTCCAATAAGCGCAGCAGCCTGATCTCTTTCCCTCCTCTAGTGTTTCCAGATGAGTTAATAGACTGGAACCGCTCTGGGGTCTCAGGGTCTATCTCTGAACTGAGACAGAGCAGAGAGACAATAAATCCTGTGTCCTGTGTGAGCTATATCAAAGTGCTATAGAGTATGGGGCGGATGAATATTTGAGGAGTGATCTTCAACAGGAAAACAAAACCGCCTACGTCTTGGAGGAGCGTCTCTCTCGCTCTAACTTGTCAAGGTTGAAGACTTGTGATGGCTCTGCCCCGTCTCCTCACAAGCCGCTCCACCTTCCTGCTGGCTTTGTGCTCATGTGAGCAGGAGGGGGCTCTTGATTCGATGGCAGATAGGATGTTTATGACCCTATGTGCTATGTTGCCACATTATATACAGCCAAATTGAATCACGCCCAGTGTGACATTGCTATTACCTCAGGGGCAATACACTCTGGTGCCACAAAAATGTACAGGTGATTTCTTGTTCCTATGGTTCCACATGAAAAAGCCATTTCAGGGCCGAACCATGCTAGAGCATGAAATTTCAATTATGGCTATCATGCTGCAAACACTTCAGTGACGGCACCTCCTCACTCAGCTGCTTTTAAACGATGCCTTAACAATGCAATAAAGCAACCACTGGTGACCGTAAGAGAATAAATGATATTAAGATATCAAAAGTAATCACAGAGATTGGCAGTGACACAGCGAGACAGCTGTGCGGTGGACAACCTGATTCACTAATGTGCTCTGTGTAATACTGTACAGTACATCCTGACTGCAGCGTGAGGACGACTTAGTGGGTAAACCCACCTGGGTTTTTTCTTTCCTTTGCATCTCTCCTCCCATTACAGGTCATTACATGATGACACTGAGGGCTTCCTGCCGATCAGCATTACCACAGCTCGCTGCGTATTTATCAGAAGTGGTAAACTGAGACTGGCCCATAAAGAAAAGTAGTCACAGATTATTGTCTGTTCTCATTTTCCTGACCACTGATTTATTGCCCCTTAACAAACATTTTGTCTTCGAACGGAAATATTCACGACTCTTTTCAAGACGTTACCCTAAAATTCCCTTTAGTTTCTGGAAACTCTGAAGTCACCACTCAAATTTAAATTTGAGTTCTGTTTGGAGCGGGACCAATCATGCCCAATGTCACTGTTCAGGTGTTTAAATCAACATCAAAATGAGAACATGAAATTGTTTTCAGCAACTTAACCGCCACATGGTTTCTCTCTCTCTCTGGTGCTCCAGCAAGAACAGGGCGTTCTGCGTCCTTCTTGTCTCATCACAAAATTACAGAAGTCCTGGCAGCTCACTTACAGGTACAGTAGTAGAATACGGACTGTGTGCAATTCTCTGTGGACTGAACACCCACCTGCTTTATGATAAAAAAGACATAGAACTCTCACTTTCTACAATATGGGACCTTTGACTTGAGAGTAGCTCTCCACTCTGGGTATCGCTTGCATTTTAATCTGAGAGCTCAAAACTCGTTTTAGAACAGTAGTAGACCTCTGTCCTCTGCTCAGCAGCTTCCATCAGAATCCAGATACCAAAAAGAAAAAAACTCAAATTACACATTACTGTTAACAAGACATATATTATTCATCAGTTGTCACTGTAACGTGAGATAATACGGATGGAGGAGTCCAGGAAGGCTTTGGTGCGTCCAACGCCTGGCACAGATTTCAGGGTCCTGTGGCGGGTAAATGATAGGGTGCGTGATGGGCCAAAGCCCACACCTCCATGCAGGGACTGCATCAAATTACACAATAAGTGATGGGAGTCGATCCCAAGATTAATGCACTGAGACAACACAGTACTGAGTTGTTTTTCTTTCCATTTAGGATCAGTTTCAAATCTGACTAATAAAGCGAAATTCAAAATTAGACTTTTACTCTGACTGAAATCTCTAAATTCACTTCACTTGTGCACTGCTCGCTGTCCAGGATGTATGCATCTGTGCTATACCCTAATGAGCTATGGGGTGTTCAGAGGGGAAAAAATATGCCCCATCTCATTCCCTGGCCTGGGGCTAAAATGAGAGAAGGAATTCTGTATTGCCATACAGGTATGGTCTTAGTAATTTCATGGCATATTGGTCCGCAATGTGGTAACTTGGTGGTTTTGTGGTTTTCAGTCAATCAAAGTCAGCAGAGCTGGTTAAAAAAGAAAAAGACTCCCAGTAGCCATGTCTGGTAGTAAAAGTCTCAGTTCCTGATCTAATATTGATAACAGATCAATATTATTATCAGAAATACAAAATCAGTCATTGTGCACAGTTAATAATATTTTTTGAAGAAATAGCGCGTAAGAGTAATAAAGAGTAATAAATACAGCTGACAGAGCAATCACTCTGACGTTTTTCATTTGGACTTTTTTGGACTAAGTTTGCCTTATCACACCCTGTTCTCTAGCATTTCTCTAGTTTATTTCAAAACCAACAGAGACATTTACTGCTGCTTTTCCTTGGCAGTGGGACTCTTGTGATCAGCTAATAGTGGTCTGGCAGACCGGACTGAGCTGCAAGAGAAAAGAGCATCTGTAGCGAGAGGACAACTTCGAAAGTTTGACACGAATAATAAGCGAACCGACGACAACGGAGTTTTAAACTTATCAGCACGGGATCTCAAACAGCGGTGCAGGCTACAGCATTTCACATCGCACTTTAATAAATCCATGTCCGTCACAGTTCGAACTTTAATTGTGCAAATTTTTTTTAAGAGTAGCCTACACGCAGTTTTCTGGCAAATAGTTGCTGGAATATTCTACCAACCCGATTGCGCATGAGCTGGTCCTTGTGTCCGCTGCGTCCGAACAGCTGCAGCCGCAAACTTTGGGATGCGCTCGGCTCTCCTCCCGCTCCACCTCCGGTTCCTCCGCTGCTGCTGCTGCTGCTGCTGCTTCTACTCAGCGTCGCTTGGAGACACGACGGGAAGCAGGAAGAGGCTCTTAAATCTCCCCTCCCACTTCCGGCCTCCCCCAGGGCACGAACAACCAATCATAGCCACAACACAGTAATCAATAATTCACAACATAACGCAACTACCTTAACACTTGCACTTGACCGAATATATTCCGAAGGGGTTAAAAACATGAATTCATGTAGTATATGAAACAAATATCTTTCTGTTACTGCACATTTAACTTTTAATCAGAAGTTTACAGCCTTTGAATATTACCTTACATGTATGAACTCACTATTGTCTTCAAAGACACACCATTAGTTACACTTTGGGACAAATAATTGGTCCCAATAATATATTGTTTTGCGAGACGTTACCTCCCGCTTCTATTTTGAGCCCTCCCCCCCAAGTGAAGTGAAAAAAGTCTTGGATCGGTATTACTCCATATCCTCTCAGACCTTTCACCCCATTGTTCTGTTCTATCTCTTTCATTCCTGTCCTCAAATTATTCTCCACCTTCATTGTTTTCACCCTCCATTTGTCAACGTGTCCGTCCTACACAGCTTTCTCTGTCCCTTTCTCGCTCTTCCAGTCTGAGGTCTCCATGTTGGGCAATCTGTGCTGCCTGCTGCTGTCCCCTCATCACAATGCCAAGTGCTACTGTTGCGAGTCTCCTTGCCCATGTCCCCACATCAGAGTGGGTCAAGGCTTGAGTCCCATAGCTGGTGGGAGATTGGAGCAAGAAAGCAGTGGCAGACAATTTCTGCATGGAGAGAGGATTTAATTAGATTTATTACTGTAGTTCTTTTGGTCCTTGGAGACTCACTAGCACAGTAGTTATGCAATTGATGGGGGAACTGGCCAACCTTCTTTGCAGAACTATTTTTTACCTGGAAATGAGAACTTATTTGACACTCCATTTTGAAATATCTGATAAAAGCCAATTTTTCTTACCCTGTAAATAAATTAATGCATCTACAGAAGGTGAAATGGTGACCTGGTAGGTACAGCAGGTGACCTACTATATGACATGATGTGATTTCTCCAACTGTGGTTGAAACTAGTGGAAGGGGCAGAATCTTTCAGTTGTGTAGTGTATTCATTTGTAAAGGATGGGAAACCAAACCAAGCTCATGTTTGATTGCTTTTTCTTAGATAATCATGCATTTCTTTCTGCATAGTTGCAGCTATTTCTGAGCAGATGCCAACAAAGTACAGAAAGGCTTCTTATTATTAAATGGGTGTCTGGTGTTCTCTGCTTGTTCATCTCATGATGGTGATGTTGTGTGGGCTGATACAGCTGAGTGTTCCAACCTTTGACAACTCAGCTGGACGTACATCTATTATCGCTAATTTTAATGAAAGCAATTTTCTCTGGAAATAAAATGGCAGCTTTAGATGGGGTGGAATATGACCATGTATTTTAGTGTGTGTGTGTGTGTGTGTACGTGTTTGCACACATGCCTTGTACCTTGTGGAGTGGCTGTGTGGGTGTGTGTAAGTGCTGTACATTGCAGATGAGTGTATCACTTTCTCATGTGTGTTTGTTTCAGTGTGTGTGTGTGTGCGTGCAGGAGACTATGAATGGAGCTAGAGAGCCCATATCTGGCATTTTAACTAGAATGTCCCAGCTTGTTAACCTGAATATGGGATGTGTGGATAAATTTGTCTCTGTGTATAGAAAGGAAATTCATATTTTCCGATTTTGCATCTGTGACAGTGTGTGTGTGTGGTTCTGTATGTGTGTGGGTGGAGGGGCAGGTGGCCATGACCAATCAATAAGCCTGATAATGAGATCTGAGGGGTGTCATTATGGTGGCCCCTTGGGCCTGCAATGCTTCCTCTTCCGTAAAGAGCATCATTGTCTCCTCTCCTCCGGGCAAACATGCACCTCATTAACCTTTTGAGACAATGCAACACCAACCAGACATCATTTACTTTCTCGCTAATATGTTCTGTTGTCTTCTTTCAGGATTAAGCAAACAAACCTTTTTTCTCTCTCTCTTTGGAGGATATTCTAGAATTTCTCAAATGGTCTGGAAAAAAAGGTTTATCTGACTGGTTTTGCACAGTCTGAAGGTTTGAGTATGAAATGTTACAATGAAGCATCAACCATAGGCTGGGGGTGGAGCTTCATCCCTCCCATGGTGAACACCAGCACATGTATTATCACAATGATATGCAGGAAAATTCCACTGGCTTCTGTTTTCAAAGTGAAAGTTGAAAAGTGAGCAGGGTGTGTCAAAGTCATTGAAACCTCAGGGAATCAGAGCTGTATTTTAGCTGATGACCTTCAGAGCCATGTTGGTTCCCCTGGGGTGCATTAATATGTGTGTAGGTGTGTGTGTGCAAGTTACTGTAGGGGTTCTGGTGATTGAGTGGTACAGAGGAACCTTGCTAAACTAAGTATAGAGAGAGACTGTGCTGTACAGGAAGCACACAAATTTTGTCTCCCTAAAAGAAATGCACTGTGGGTGCATTAGCAGGCATGTGGGGTCCTTCAGTGATGTTGAGCCAGTTATTTAGCTGCTTCTTGCTCATCCATCATGAGCTGGTGAATGAGTCAAGTAAATGCACAAATATAAATGATATTCAGCAAAGATGCTTTACGGGATGAAACACAGTGCTGGATCAGCACATTTCCTCCCAGCATGCATGGACACCTTTTCTAACCAAGTAAAGGATTAGATGTATAATTACATGTAGCTGTCGACAAGGAATTTAAACACTTTTACACAGTAAATTCAGCGATTTGTAGGCATTTTTCATTTCTTGTACTCATTTGGCTCACTTATAACAGTTTGATGTTTAAACCAACAAGGAGTAGCAGTTGGAGAAATTACCTTTTTGAATGTGTGTGTGTGTCTTTGTGTGTCCTGGCTGCATTTCCCTGAGGGGAGGTAATCGGTGAGAAGGGTTTAATCATTTCACCTTAGTCGTGGTCAACAACCTTCATTACACAGTGTCACAACTTCACCCTGGATTGCCCTAGTGCCACCCCTGTGCAGGCTCACACACACACACACACACACACACACATCCCTACCCATCAGTCTCCAAGCACCTCCTCTTCTGAGATCCACACTTCATGGCCCATTTGATATTCTATTTTTGTTTAATTACTCTAAAGTGTCTGACCTGGTAGCTCCAAGGTCTTTGAATGCTGTGTGTGTATTTGTTTGCTTCCATTTTTTATTTTTCAAAGCTGAGAAACTGTAGATCAATACATTGAGGCTTCCCATGGCTCCCCGTTCACTGACGATGACATGATGGAAAAATGAATTTCTAACAAGATATTAGCTCAACCCCTGACCTTGGTAGGAACATTCTGAGGATTTATTTTCTGTCCCAACGGGGAAAGTGGTGCAGTTAAATACATGGTCTCAGTCATTCAAAGACTTAAATCATGCATAGCTGTTCAACAGAAGTAAACAATCCCTGTGTGAAAGTCTTTTTATTTACTACACTGAAATTTAAAGCAAAATTACTAATGACCATTTAATATCAGCTTTGGGAGTTTAGTGTAAAGCAGTGAAGGTCTGACCGTGCTGAAGAAGTCAACAATTTTCAGGAGTTTGTCAATTTGTCAAGAGCAGGCTGTCGAAATCATTTTAGACTTCTACCCACGGTGTGATTTTCTTTCTTGGAGAACGAGAGAGAGAGAGAGAGAGGGAAAGAGAAGGAAGGGGGGTTGAATTAAATTAAAATGAGAGGACACTTGGTTCAGATAACAGAGTCTGATGGAGCCAGTTGACTGATGATGCACCGTTTCAAATTTTCTCCACACGATTAGCATCGCCAAAGGATTAATTCTGGCTACATTTAAAGTGATTGATCATTTCTATAAATTATTGAAACAAATAATAAATATATTAATAAGGAATGAGGGATAAGCCCTGCCAGAAAGGCAACCAGCCATGCTGCTGCAATGCATCACTTTCAAATTTGTTATTTGCATTTTTTTAAACAAAATATACACAAACACAAATATACTCATGGCTCTTTTCAGCATATTCTGTATTTTCTCACTTGGACTCACTCAGTGCGCTGGAGTCAAGGTGGCCTGGTTAACCCTTCAATTCTCCACTTCAGAGCCCATAAGTCAATACCATCTCTCTGTGATTAAATAGACAAGGTCAGGGATCAATCTCCCCTGATCCATGAGGCAGCTTGAAATATTGAAGCTGAAATACCTTGCACTGTTGCTCCCACTGCCAGTGAAGATATCAGGGTTTGATCAGCTGAGGGATCAACTCATTGAGTTGTTCAGCCCTTCTGCCAATTAACTGATGGATCCCCATTGACATCAGACTGGAGTGCTGGAATTCCCCACAGCCAGAGAAAGGACTACTGGCCAGGAAATGACATGTGCAGGTCTGCTTCAGTGTACCATCATCGTCAGTACTGCTCTGCATCCAGCCTGCATGAGACTTGTCCACTCATCACCCTGACATCACTTTTGCAGAGTGAAAAAGCAATTACTGGCCTGAGCTTGTAATGACAGCTAACTAATGAAAGTGGAAATTTCCATGTAATTATGATTATTTTCACAAATGAAGTCATGGTGGAGAGTATGAATAATGACAAAAAAATATATATAAATGGATTTTGGTCCCATGGTAATATGAAATTTCCAAATGAATTTATCCATGGGTCCTTCATACCATCATTAAAGTAACAACCTTGTTCTACAAATAATTTTCTGCTTTACTTTCACACTGTTTCTCAGGGATCTTCAGGCGTCTACCTCTGCGTCTGTAGTGTGACTCATCTGTACTCATATGTAGTGATTCATGTCAGGGGGGGACTCAGCCCACACTTATTAAAAAGGTGTAGTTGGCGCCCAGTGTATTTGCTTCCACTATGATGTCCTCTGATTCACAGCAAGAAAAAGGGAGCTCTGAATTAATCCCTCCCCACCTACACTGATTTAAAAACTGGGTGTAGACAAAATTTTACAGTGCCAGTCGAATCTGTTTTAAGGCAGGTGTTTTTTATATGGATAGTACAGATAAAGATGATCTTTGAACCAAGAGAGGCACAGTGGCCCAGGGGTTGACAATGCTATCTTGGGTTTGAGTATTGGATCTGTGCCACTGTGGCTAGAGTTGGGTCCTTTCTTTAACTTTTCATTTGCTCTGGTTTCCTCCCACACTGTCTATATGTATGTTTGTCTGTCTGTGTTTTGGTATTTTTAACTATTTTTTAACAGACCTATGCCCAGTCAGAGGTGGACACAATCTTTCACCTGCAGTAGTTTCCAAGCCTTTTTGCTGCTGACCCTCTAAAATCAAGGCATGGCATCACAGTTTTCATAAATTCAAAGGTTGTGAGAGGTTCAACTAAAGAGTCAGATTATTTCATATATAAACCCAAAGATTTAAATTTATTATTAGAGCTGCTGGCTACAGCATATTTATATGAATAGTGAGAATGGTATTGATCTTCTCATCTCACAATAAAGGAGAAGGAGAATAAGTGAGTTTCCCAAAATGTAAAAATATTAATTTCAGAATCTACATTCAAATTTTCACAAATGTGATTAAATGTAGGGATACTGTATTAGATTTTATTTTAAATTCAACAACTTGACTCATGTATTCTCACAATTATTTGAGTCACAACATGTTTGGATATGCTTTTTATTTCTGAATTGCAAGAAGATTTTACACCACATTAACTCATCATGGTACAGCATCAGTGGAACAAGGATTTGAAAAAAGAACTATCACAGTGCACTCCTCATAGAAATAAAGATAATAACCATTTTGTTTGCAAATTGTAGCTAGTAGAAATATTTTTGATGGATCCTGAAGTTCTGGTGAGTTTAATCCCACCAAAGGGCAGTGAGTGGTTACCCAGGGAACACTGTGAATGAGAGGCAGTCATTCAGAGATTTATGGGTCACAGGTAAAATCTGAATGCTGCCCTTGGGAGAACACCTGAACTGTGTGAAGTGAAGCAAGTGCACAAGAACCTTTCTGCTGAGACTAAGAGGCATACAAAGACCAGACATTGTGCTGGAGCCTAGGGACTCATTAAAAATTCAAAATTGCCTCTGCTCTCTTCATCAGTCACTAGAAATGTTAGGTAGATGAGTGGGTAGGGGTGGGGATTTTGATATTTTTGTCCAGGATTCAATTTCCTCTCTTTACATATTTGATCATAACCCCCCTCTCCCCAACTTCCTTAATCCCCTTCCTTTCCACCTTCCTCTTCTCCCTTCATGGTGTCTTCTGCCTGCTATCCATCACACAATCTGACTTTAATATGCTTTACAGAGGAATATAAGCCATTCATCACACTGTGTTGAGGCCCAGGACACTGCCATGCTGCACATTTCATAGGCCAGTAAGCTTCAGCAGTAGCATGGGCCAGCTGTAGAGCTGCTATAATGCCTCTATTTATTCTGCCAGGCAGGCCCAGTATGATCCGTCACTCTAGGCTCGACTACCCTGACTCTGTGTCATGTCTTTTATGGAGCCATGAACTGCTCCTTAATAAACATCTCTCTAGTCACCTTATTGGCCTTTGGTAAGTATGGATGGATGAATGGATGGGTGAATGCAGAGACAGAAGAAAATGATGCAGGGGATGCAAATAATATGAGCAAAATTTATTCACAAAATGGTAAAATGCATGTAGGCCCATGAATAATATGAATGAGAAATTTAACATATCTGCTTACTGGAGAAACGCTTGAGTACATGGAAATGTATAGGTACACTCACAACATTTTAATGTTTACAGTGAAAGCTTAAATATGCATTAATTTAGTTTTAACGTCATCTCAGTGTTACATTCTGTTGTCTAAAGAAATCAAGAGCAGTTAGTATAGGCGTGACAAAAAAAGGGACAGGACCCCAATCTTCCAGTTACAAAGCTTAAAAGTTTCAGTCCTTAGACTCCACAGAATCCTTGCCAGGGGCAAAATGTAGGGTGAGGAGGGATCACTGGGTCTTTTGGGGAAAAATGAACTCATATTATCAAATAACATTCACGCATGGCATTTAAATGACTGCAATTATTCTTTGAAGCATGATTAGCCTGTGGAGGATTCTCATGAGAACAGTACGTCAGATTTACAATGTCAGCATGACACTTGTGTAATTTTGTAAGGGATTGTGAGGAAGAACTGCAAGAAACATACAAGTTAGAGTGTATTCATGTGAATCCTGAAGGTATGGACTGATTTAAAACTTTAATCAATTCCACTGAGCACTTAAAGTTACTTACAAACAGCCATGCAGTAAAGAAAGCCACCTGGAAAAGAACAGACCTTTGAGCTAATTAGCAGTGCTGAACCACATCTTATCGCAGGTCATCCAAGCCTGAAATGGTCACATAATCTAACATCACTAATCCCTAATGAAGACTTTTGTGCTGTTTAAAAAGACTGCTAATTTGTGTGGAGGTGACATGTTGAATAATCTTGATTACAGGACAAAATCATCTAAATGTATGACCTCTCGCTCTGTATGAACTTCTGACTTTAAGTTTAATCAAAGAAACTTTATGGAGGCAACTGCCCTATACCTTAGCATTTTAGCTGCTACAGCTACATTTCCCAGCATCATGTACAGGTGTCTCTACATCTTAGTCCTTGGTCAGTTTGCACTATTTGATGTCTAATCTTCCTCTATGGGTTTTTTATTTCTCCTTGTTGCATGCACTCGCATTTCCCCACTTTCCTTCTTTCACGCTCTACCTTCTGCCTCCGGTAATAAATCACCTTACCTGTCTGTCTCTCTGCCCCTGACCTTGATAACTATTGATGAGAGGATGGAAATCTTTATTCACAGCCTCATCTACCTGTCATGCTGATGGAGAGAGAACAGCAAACCAACCATAGTGTGCAGGGCTGGACACACTCATACCCACTTTTTCAAAGCAGAGAGTGAAGGAAAGAGCAAAACACTGACACAACCTATAACTCTTACCTTCACTCCTATGGATTGGGCCTCTGTGTCCTGGATTGACCTCTGCTTTCTGTTGGCACAATCAGAATGAGAACAATTAGCAGTAGTTATTTTCTTTCCCAGTGAAAACTTTTGACAAGCCAATATTCGTTTCCCAACCCATCATGGCCTCCATGACTGGTACAAAATGGTAACAGTGTGGAAAGTTAATCTAATCGGGTCTCCGTCTTCATTAGAGTTATTGATGGGGTGGAGAGCAGTGAGGGTGAGCACACAAGTGGGGCAGTACCTGTAGCCCACCCCAGCTGTTCTTTTGCCATGTTTTACTCCAATTTACTCCTATGGATTAGCTGTCACTGGAGGTGAGGTGATCTGTCACAGCATCTGCCCACAGGGCCCATGAAAGAGGGTATAAAGAAAAACACATATGAGTCATGGTACATTCACTAAAAATGAGTCATTTTATTATGTTGAACTCTAACATACCTCTCCTTCTCTCCACTTGTTGATCTGGCCTTTGTCACCACACACTTAATATGAATGCTATGACATACTCTGGTGTCGCCCTAAGAGGCTACTCCTTCTCTATGTTTGCAGGAGCAAGATGAATTTTCTTTAACCTGCCTTCTGTGCTGTCTGCACTGTGTGGGCCACAAGTTAATGGCCATGTCTGATGCTTCTCCAAATGGCTTATGAAGCTGTATGCATCTGGTTAAGGAGATCAGCCAGTATTTACAGCCATGCTTCACTGTGTTTGTCTACAGAAATTCTTCCTGTAGAGGCTAACATGGGCACCCAGGCCACTAAATCTTATGACGTATCAGACCTCTACACAGGAAGAGTAAACACAGTTGGCTGCTGGGGTGGGGTAGGGGGTGGGGGTTGGGGGGCAGAGACACTGGCTGATCAATAGAAACAGCATTTGCTTCCATTGTTTTCCCTCCTCTCAGCAGAATCGCCATTCTCATAAAGAATCTGCTCACAGCAATTAGGGTGGACCCGCTGATGGTGTCTGGGGTGGATGGGATTGGATTTAGAAAAAGAGGGTGAGGAGGAGCAGGGAGAAGGGGAGTGACATGGAAAGTGAAAAAGTGGGAAACTGGCTAATGCATTAGATTCAAGAGGATGGAAAAACATGAAACATGTACCCTGAAGAAGCAGCAGTCCTCACACTGACATGTATATGCATTTGCACTGTATATATATTGTACACAGTGGTACACACACACACATTTTAATCCTATATGCAGGAAATTAAAAGAAAGAAAAATATTACAATGAACCTTTTCATTTTAATGAGCAATACACTATGACTGCATTAGCAACATGCTATTCAATATTTTATCAGAGGTTAATGCTTCATTATGATGAGAGAGTTTGGTCATTTGGACAGTGTCATGGCACTGGTGGTTGTGGGGATGCTGAGCTTCAGATGGCTCATCATCAGCAAAACAGCATTCAGTGCACTATACATGCAGTTAATTGAGTAAATAAAGTCACTGCTGATTAGGGATTGAGTTTACTGATTTGAGTTTACTTGGAATTTAAGTATATGTAATGGCAGGAGCCAAGAAGTGGTCTCCCTTAATAAACTTTGGCTAACAGGCATTCCTTTTCTACAGATTCATGCCAAGAGCAATTTTCAATTTAATTGATCTGACCATAGTGAAAGAAAGAGCAATTGAGATTTACATCTATATGCTAATATACCTTTGCATTGTGTAGTGAATATTTGCAGAATCAGCTGACGAGATGATTTATTAGTTTAAGTCCATCTACTCTTTGTCAAATGCTTTTGCAATACATATATTTATTTTACCTTGTACACCAATCAAGTAGATTGAACATTGAAATGAAACTGACAGAGGCAGACAGAGAAAAGAAGAATAATATCAGAAGAGTCTGTTTCATGACCTGGGGTGATCTGCCAGTGCCGACACTAAGTGTGAGTCAGACAGTGAGTATTTATCAGCACCAACGCATGCAGACACACAGAACTGCGTCTGACACAGCCGCGCTCTAAGAGCCATCTCCCCGCGTCTCTGCCGTAATGTTGGTTCTGCAAGTTCCAGCACGCCTACCGCGTTGTGCTGGTCTGTGGGCAAGCATGTTTGGGTGAGACAGGGGGCTGGTTAGAGCACTCTCACTGCCTATTACTATTGAATATGCACACGTGATCTTCCATAAATTTGCTGCCTACTCATTTACAATGCTAAACAAGTGTCAGTCTACTGTGTCAGTCCTTCTACCACATCTCTCTTTCTGTCTCTTTCTCACTGATAACACTTCCCTTTGTCCTTCCACCTCATTTTTATTAAAGTGATTCTTTCATAACACATGTCCAAAGTTGGTTCCCTTTCTCTGTTTGATATTGCTGTCAGATCTTATGGGACTGGAGCAATATATGAAAATGAGATAAGGATATATTGACCGCTGACTTTCATAGGAAGACACAAACCTACTCTATATTAGATCCCAAATGCTGTTAGAGCTGCAATAACAAGGTGAGCTTTATGAAAAGATGAAGAGGATAACCTTTAAAAGAAAAATGTAATTTTAATGTGAGGCAATATCCCCAAACAAAAGGCTCAAAGATCTATTACTGAACTGTCTTCAGCCAAAGATACAAAAGCTACTCCACCATTTTGTCATATTATGCTCATGAAATCTCTATGTTGAGGGGGAAAAAAGATCCTGGTCATTACAGTATGTTGTAGATGATTCAGGTACATAAAGGGTCAGTTAACCCAAATTAGGAAAAACAGTAATTGTTAGCTGAACTATCCATGCAGATGGTTTTGGTTTTATTTGTCTTTCTCAGATTTGTTTTTGAGGCTTAGCATAGCTGAAAATGACATTAAAACAAATCTAAAGAAACTATTAAATGATTAAACTTAAAAATTAACTTAAACTATTCAGTAACAGTAACAGTACACCTCTGCTGTATGAGAGAAGGCGATATCAAAACCTGAAAAACTACCAAACCATCTGCCAAGCTATAGTCACTATGAGCGGTGGTTCCCAACCTGGAAGGTTTAATATGACAGGTCACGAGAGGAAGAAGAGAAAAGAGACAAGAAAAAAAAAATCTTTGGTTGAAATGCTTACAGCTCCATTGTCCCCTGATTATAAAGGGGTCACTAACCAAACAGGTTGGTCCATTAAATGTACAAAATGTTAAAATTATTTACCCACATTTACCGATTGACAAAGAATTTTTCTGTAACAGAAGAGGCTGTGGCGTCTGGATGGGAGGAGCATCCAGCGAGAAGGGATGAAAATATGACTATGACAGTGTTACAAGCCCATACATGCCAAAATCCTCTGGTGACTAGCGGGTTGCCTGGGTGCTGTGATGTTGAATCTGATTTAGGAACAGCCAGACACACAGAGAAAGACAAAGAAACACATGGAATACCAATGAACAACAGGTGTGCCTCACACAGAAACAGGGATGTTTTTTTAATATGATAACTAGGGGCCCTTAGTCTTTATACAAGAAAAGGGCTCCCCCTGTCCATGCTCCAGCCTCTCTCTGACGCACACGACCATCCTGCATAATCCCCCCATCACCAGTACACCCTCTTGACCTTTCCCCACACTGTTGTCTGACCGCCTGCATGAATGTGAATGTGTGTGCTCTTTCTTGTGCGCCCGTGAACTGACATGTTGGCACAGTGCCCCACTGCACCTGTGAATCTGGGTCAGAGCGAGCACCCACACCTGCACACACATGCTACAGACAAGACAGACTTTACTGACCTCCATCTAAGCTCTTTCCAAAAGACTAACTGTGCACCGAGCACATCAGAGAACTGTTGGAGCATTCGGTGCTCAACTCCTCATCAAGTAGGAACAATGTCATGTAAAGTTAAGCCCGTCTGAAAACAACTGATGCATAAAATTGTCTTTGCTTTGTCATTTAGAGGAGTACGATGGGTAATGCTGCCTATCTCTGAGTTGCTGCTTGTATTTGATATGATAAAATACAGAAAAATCACACAGTATGCTTAACCCATATAGCTTTGCCTCGACAGCAACTCTGTTAGAATACATAATTAGATAGGAGGGGGACTGGGGAAAATGACAGTGCTGGTTAAATAGGCTAGTCTTTAAGGACACTGGTGCCAGGGGAGCTCAAGGACAGCATAGTTAATGGGGTATCAGACAGTTGACTGGGAAGAGAGGAAATGGGGTGGCTGTTCAATAAAAGGATAGCTGACAGGCGGGAAACACTTGACATGTGTTGGAAAATTTCCATTCGTGATATAAAGATGAATAGTTAATGTATTAGGCCTTGGAATAATACGATCCAAGTGGAGAATGAAGTGAAGATCACAGTTACAGTTACTTCAGGAACACCAGTATGAAAGCTTTTACAGTTGATAATTGCTTGCTAATTATTTTTAAAATTTATTTGTTCATTGTTTTTTCTTTTCCCGAATTTCCCGAAAAAAGAAAATTTCATGAGAGAATTTGTAAGGATGGAAATCATTTTAACATCATGTACCATACCTTCTTATTACTATATTCTCTGCTTCCATATTCCACTTTATGATTTGATTTTTTTTGGTGCAAATTATTCCTGCTTGAGCTGTTGTCATTCTGCTAGTTACTCCTGTTGCAACTGCCAACCTGGATCTCAGTCCACAGTGGGATGTCAGCAATCATCCGTCAAGTGAGAGAGTCAATGTGACACTTCTGCCGTACTTCCTTGGGACTTGACCTAGCACCACCTCTGTGTGTGCGTATGTGTGTGGAAAAAGGCCAATGCATATGGGAGTAGCCCCCGGACAGCCAGCTGCATGGCTGTTACCTTCTTTGCTCTTCAGATGGTGACATTTGTGTCTTGTGTATGTGTGAGTCAGAGTAAAATATCCCTGCTGACATCATGTCACAAAACTTTTATGTACTTGTGTTCATATGTGCATCCCACTTAAGCACTGTGTGTAACACGTTTGTAAGTGGTTGTATGTGATCTTGTGTGAGGGCCAAATGTCTGTAGTAAGGAAAATGAGGAATTGAGTTTTTCTCAGATTGGTTATAGAGCTTTTTGTTTAAAAAATTTGGGGGGGGGCAAATATTTAGTGTGATGGATTACCTTCAGCTAGCAAATTTAAGGACTCTGCAAGCGCATTAGCACACCACTTTGTAAGGTACATAAATCAGTCTAAAATCAAATCATTGTAAAAGGCTGTGGTGCAAAATCCCAAGTGTCAGATCTTCTCTTTGCCTGTGGGTGTCTGTCAGGATCCAGCTGATGAACACGCTCATCTGTGTCAATTTTTCAGGATGGCTTCTCTGAATACCTGTACGGAGACAAGTGCAATATGTGTTTTGCGGGGTCGTATCATGAGCAATGAGCACTACATTGGGGAGATGCAACATCAGCACAGCTCAGCAACAGAGATGATCCATCATCCAGGACAGTGTGTGGAACAGCGGAGCTGCTGGTCCACATGTACAGACAGACATACAGTGCACATGCAGGCACACACAACAAGGAGCCTTGTTAATAAGCCACCCACTACCTTCTCAGCCAAGGCCACTGTAATCAATTCTTCTGCATCAGAGAACCATCTAAATTCACGTGACAGTGCATGCTGCTCTGCATTCCGCCATCCGTACTGAGCTGCCTGACTGCTGCCACAGGTGATGAACAGTTACTGTGATGTGACCACTCGCTTTCATCTGCAGCCTATACCCAATCACATTGTAAGTGAAGCTCATGGCCTGAATGAAGAGCAAATACCTACCAGGGTCCCAGATCCACCCCCATGTTTGATAGATTTCATAGATTTGATAGATTTAGCTCTTTGATGAGCACTAACAAAAGCCATTTCTGAAGATATGGAAATTCCGTAAGACTGTAAAACAGACAAGTGTACAAAACCAAAATTAACAGACTGATTGCAAATCGGACATTTTAATTGAGCTGGTGACATCTTACAGTGGAAAAAATGCAAAAAGAGCAAATGCAACCATGATTTCCTGTTGGCTTGACAAGCGAAAATGTCTCAATGTGATACAGCTTTTTGGGTGATTTATATACTACATGACCTTATATAAACCATTGCCTGCAACAAATCACAGGCTGTTAAGAGTTGCAAGCACATAATGAAGGCACCAGTACATAAGAAGGACTTATAATAAGATCTGGTTACCCTGTGTTCTAATTCCAAGTGGCTATTCACTGATCACATTCATATTAAATGTGCTGCAGTGAAATAAATGGATATTTTTTCCCACACAGTCAGCAGAGGTTTTGTTTTTCAGATACACGCAGGCAGAGCAAAACACTACCCACCACTATCTTGGACATGTGACGACAAATGTGGCACATGGGAGAGATTATTGGTGAGATTTGGTGTAGTGCTTGCCATTCAGTCTTTGCAACTGCAGCATTTTACATGTACAAGAGAGAAGGTTTTGGGTTGTTGATTTTAGGCCATATGACCCTGAAGTGTAGTGCAATGAAATGGCACATTGAACACACGTGCAAGTGACTAATGACCATTCACATTACTGAAGGTCAGCGGATAAGTTACCAGAAGACAGTGAAAATAAGACATATTTTTGATGAGACCTAAAGCTTAAGGAACACTGAGGTAACATTAAATCTAATGTGATTCCATTTTGATGCTGGCTTGCATCACAAAAACATGTTTTGTGCATTCCCTAGACCAAGACAGTCACATCAGGCAGCTTAATTTAACTCATAGCAAATGACTGCTGTAGCTCTGCTCTGGGAATTCAACTGCAAAAAAAAAAATCCAAAAATATCATTTTCCCCCAAAGGAAATATAGCAAACACAGAAATCCCAATTGAGGATTTAATTTTTAAAAAAGGTAATTAGCAACTGCCCTAGAAGGAATCACATGATATCCTCCAGGTCTGAAGGCAAGCTTAACCATTTGCGGGTTGGAGGTAAAAAATAATTCTCCAGGAATTTATTTTCAAAAGTGTCTGCTGGTGTGAAAAACAGGGGTCATCTTTATTTTATTTTTTATAATAAATATAGACTTTCTCACAGTTTAACAATTACATTGGACAATGATCGTACAAACAAGGACCATGGAGAGCAGTGATTGGTCACACTACTACCAAGATAAAAACACCTCAGAGAGGAAGAGAGTACATGAAGGACTGATTAAATAGTGGAAGATGGCAGAGACGTCTGAGATTTTCAAGACCAACCTGAAGTTAAGAGGCTTGGGTACAAATCTGCTCCTTTAATTTCTACATTTTCTTCTCCTAATAAAAGAGAAGAAGCTAAGTTTAATGACTTCATCTATCAAACAACAGCTGTCCTGCACCGTACAGACTGAATAAATGGACAGCCATGCAGGCACTGGCACAGAGAGATGGACATTGTTGATAGTCTACTGCCCCCCAGTGTCAACCAGAGGAATGGTGCCAAGCGTTCAAAGAAGATTGTCGAGACTGAATCCCAGGACAGTGTAGTAATAAAACAGACAGTGACGCACCAAGCCTGACGCAGCACTTCTCCACAATATTTCTTTTAAGTGAGCCAACGCCCCACTTGTCTGTCGCACATGTCCCTCATATCCATGTGTCTTCCTATCCCCCCTCTACCCTTCCAAGCAAGCTCCAGGTAGAGGTACAGTATGCTCTCTCCCTGGGTGAGTGTGTTTTGTACGCATTCAAGTGTCTCAGAGGATCTGTTCGGTGCTAGATGCAGAGATGTCAAGTAGTCTCCATGCAGCATATGGGTTGAGCTCCTCTTGGTCTCGACAAAGAGCCCACACATACATCATCCTCAGCACTTTTTCCTGAGGAAAGAAAAACACATTGATGCACTTATTCATAACTGTTCAGTTCTTCCTCATCCTTCTTAATCACTGCAAAACAGGGAGGACAAATATACATTTTAAAAGTTCTTTGGAACAAACTTAATATAAACATCTTTTTTATGGTTATGTTAGCTTGATCTAGGTCATGTTGACTTTTATAAATTTGTCTGATTGCTTAAAGAAAATGAAACTTTTGAGAATGATTGCAGCAGCTACCCACAGAGTAACTGCAGGCATTATGTTTGAGTTAGCTGTGCCCAGTCAATGGCCAGGTGTCCTCCTATGTATTTAAACCCAAGAAAGTCTGAAAGGGAAATAAAATCTCAAAATCTGTGGCCAAAAAACAGGAACAAGTACAAGTCCACAAGTGCAGAGTCTACAATTTAATGTCTGTACATTAGGATTCATCTTACAAAAGTCAGAAGAACAGTATCCACCATTAATTCTCTGGCAGAGGTCTTGAACACTGGACAGGAGCCAGCAGAATGGTACTGAGTGAACACCTTTTTACCAAGCACAGGCGTCCCTGAGGAGCCCTGAGTAGACACTATGGCTACTTTACAGCCCATAAAACTGCAGTCTTGGTCCTGGATCTAAGTAAATAAAAACCATGCCCAAATAGTAAAAAGTGGCTCCATTGTCTCATGACATTCCTCATTTATGAGAACACATTTGTGATGATGACATAATGCCAGCTAGTGCTTTGTGTTAGTTGTATAACATTACATAAAAATGCCCAATAATTTACATTTTTGAGTTTTAAGATGTTTTTTAATACTTTTGTCACATGTCAGATCTGGCACATTGTTTTTTCATAGTATTTGTGTTTCTGTTCACACTTGTGTTACTTACAGGGTCTCCTTCTACAACATCTCCTTTGGCGTTTCTGACCACCATGACTAACTGAGCCTGGAAGGTGATTATCAATACTGGACCTTGGTCCATT
This sequence comes from Psettodes erumei, assembly GCA_016785225.1. NCBI lineage: Eukaryota > Metazoa > Chordata > Actinopteri > Pleuronectiformes > Psettodidae > Psettodes > Psettodes erumei. The sequence goes on along the minus strand of JAFBJZ010000854.1, from coordinate 635,209 downwards.
ATCTTCCCCATGGCCAACTAGAGAAGAAGATACAAATATACATACTTAACTGAACAAACATACATGATTTTAGATAAGCATTCAACTTCAAAGACATTTAATGCATATTTAAGAATAAGATATAAAAGTTGTGCTTGAGATACAAAATTGCTTTACAAAAAAAGACCTTGAGTTTGAGAATAATAACAGCCAAACACAAAATATAGAAAATTAAAAATGAGCATGGACCAGTGATGCCTGTAACTTTTCAAGGTGATTGAGAACAATGTAGCAAAACAAAGCAGGTGCAAAATTAATAAAAAGTCTGTTTTGTTTGCAATGCTTGTAAAGATATTCCAACAAGTAAATATCATCACTTAGCATGTGACATGTGACTTGCTCACTCCCAACCCAGTATAAATTATAAACAAGTGAACTACCAAAATTCTAAAAGAACTTGGAGTGGCGTGGCATACCCTCGCTCAAAACTTTGGTATAATTCTGGAGTAGTGTAGTATGGTATAACTTACATCAATATTGTCAATGTCCAGGATCTTAGAGTGGAACTGAAGTCCCATGGCCTTGGCTTGCTGAATTGGATGTGCCAGCTGACTGTACGTCTACACACCCAGAACAGGAGAAAAGGATAAGATAAATAAAATTATGACTACACATTAAATGAAGACCTACCCATCTGCAGTCGACAAATGCACAGCTGTTAGTCATTTCTCTGTGGATACTCCAACTACTGTACTAACGGAGCATGAAGCATCTACGTTTCAACACTTCAAGTTCAGAATGAGAATGTGAGAAAGGTCGTACCGCTTCATAACACCAGTCCTTCAGCACCTCCAGCTCCCCTCTGATCATTGCCTGTGTGGAGACAGAGCAAAAACACTCTTCAATGAATAAGACACATACATTAACAGCTAAAACACATATCGCATTGTACTGTCGGTAAAATTACGTTTTATTGTGCAGTTGATTTAAATTTGTATGAGTATGGTCTCACTTTAACCGTGTCACAAAAACTTCACTGCAGCAATTGAGATTCAGCGCTGACAAAAATAAAATGTTTTTTGTCAGAGACTCTGGCTCGCCTATAACAGCATTTATAGTCAAGCATACCTCCAGTATATTGGGGATGATATCTCGTTCACACTGCTTCAGGAAGGAATCTTTGTCAAAGGAAGGGTCCACCTTCAGTATCTCTGTTAGCACCTCGGACATCTCCGTCTTAGAAAACAGCCCGCCTAAACACACGCGCACAAGTTGACAGAAGACACATAGTTTAAATGTAAGAATTTTTAATACAGCTAAGAAAAAAAACACAACCAAAAAATGATACAGTGAAGAAGCAGGAGCATACAGATAATGACTAATACATATACTAAAGCATAGTAATGCTATGAAGCACAGTATCATATCAGTTATATCTTCTCTGTGAAAGCTTGGCTACACCTCTAAGTTTTACTAATTATCGAATCAGAGGTCTCTTACCTATGAGGTCAGTCATCTTGTCGGTGACAGCACGAGATGCTCTGATAAGGGCGTTGTCGCTCTCGTCATACTTCATCTTCATCTCGAAGAACCCTGCGGTGAACACGAGAGTGAGAGCGAGTCAGACGCAAAGCCGAGACATTAAGCCTCTGTCTCCTCTATGCACACTCAGATGGGGAAAAAGCAATAATTCTCTCAGATCAGCAAATCTTTTCAAATTCATATACAGTAGTTCGACATCATTTTTCTTGTCAGATATGTGAATTCCCACTGTGCCTGCTGCTTAGACAACGTGACGAATGAAAACACCAAAAACTGAGGCTCAGCAAAAGGCTGCTGTGCATCACTGTCAGGTTGCTGATGAATTATATGATTCCAATACATTTCCTTATAAATAAACATGAAGACACACATACCTCTTCACTCCACTAGACACCTTCACCCCCTGCAACTAGCACCAGCATCGCTCTACATTTTGTGTCTAAAAACTTAGTTTGCATCTAAAAACTACAGTCTTGCAATACATTGAATAAAAAGCATTTAAACAGACCTTAGATGCCACTTTTAAGTGCACAGCTTCAGTTGGGCTGGTTTATACTGCACAGGCAGACATTGGCCCTGTCACAGCTGATTGGTGACTGAAACCAGATACAGTATCCCCAGATGCACTGGAGGGTAATCATTTTGGAGGGTAATCATTTTGCTGATTTGAAGTCCTCACAAATATCATCATTACTGGTTTACCATCAAACCCTAATATATAAATTTGAGCAGAAAGTGCTGATACTGCAACACAAAGTTATGGAAAGCTACAATGTTGCAAATGTATTGACTTTGAACAATGTCCTAACTGTAACGCAGGGATTTTTTTTTACCTGTTCAAACATTATTAATCATCGATGTTATTTAAATAATGTGCATAATATCACATAAATCAACCCTGTGATGTAAATTTATGATACCCCTGTTTTACACAAACTCCACCTCATCCCACAGCAGCAACCTCTATTAATTTAATTAAATTACGGAGTCAGTAGAGCCTTACGCGCTTTAAGTTCAGTAAAGTGTTCACTGGTAAGATGGTATATGCACTGAAAGCTGTCTGTAAGCAGCCACAGATGAGGACAGACAGAGGTGAGTTTATTCCTTACTGTTGAAGACTGCGTTGTTGTCTTTGAACTCCTTCCACTGCTGGTACCATTTTGAGTCCTTGTGGAGCACTACACCCATAGCTTCCCTGAAGAGCACACAGATTGAAGCTTTGAACACCGAGCTGGGTGACGTGGGTGTCACTGGTGACATACACAAGCTCGTATTATGGCAAAAACAATAACTTAATGTAAGAGAAATACTGGTTTTGAATACACTCTGTAGCACAGAACAACCACTCAACAGTTTCTCCTCTGACAACAAACACTAGACGACAGCTTGCTTATGTCTACAGACTGCAATATTAGTTCAAATAAAACTGGCTGAATTTGCTGGTTCAGAAATAGTACTGTATGAAAGTTGGTTAAGTCTGGAGAGATTGATTAGATAGCAGGGTGCGAGGCTACCCATCTCTGAACCTGTGGCGTGTTTGCCTCTCAGTATCAGGGCAAAGCAGGGGGCACTCACGTACTCGTTGGCTTCGACAATCTTGCTGCCATCCCCTCCGCCCCTGGAGGAGAACTCACTCCTCTTCCTGAGTCTCGCGGGAGGTCGATAAGGGCCAGTGTGACCCAGGTCACCAATTTCTTTCTTTACACTCTCCATGCCCTAAAATTAAATGACCCAGCAGCAGAGTAGAAAAGAATATTCAGGTTGACTGTAACTTGTTTTTTTAGCACATTATTTACTTAATATTCATCTATACTCACTCATACTGACACCATAGTAAGTCTTGCCTCACATGAAAGGACTGAGGATTATGTTTGTTTTTATTTTCATTTTATTTAGAAGCCATAAAAAACATAAATCAAGCTGAGGATTTAATTATCAGTGTAATATATATATATACACAAACTAAACAGTAACTGACTCCTTACCTGTGATATTGCTCTGAATGCACCAGTCTTTCCCAACATCTCTCCACTCTTAGTGACAGACTCTGCAGAGGTCTTGGCTGTTTTGGCCGCTTCTTCCATTCCCTCCTTGATTTTCTTTCCAATGTCTGTTCGACTGACCTCTTCAATCCCCTGTCCACAGACAGACACACGCTGGTTATATCAAACTTGAGCAGCATATCTATCTTATTGTGTTCTTGGGCTTGAGTTATTACATACACTTTTTGCTGTGCTATATCTCTTGTTGTAATGCAGCAACATGAAATACTTAGCATGTTTACCTCTTTAACAGTCTCAGATATGTTTCCCAACTTCTTTCTGAGAACCTCAGAGGTCTTCACTGTTTCAGACTCTATAGTTTTCTGGGAAAGAGATAGAGGAGAGGAGCCTTGGTAAAAAAAATAAATAAATAAATAGCAGGCCTACCAACTGTTTTTCAGAGGAGCACTGAAATACTAACATATTTCCTTCGAGCTTGTTTCAATGCATCTGATTCCTCAAGTTTTTTGGCCTCTTCCCGGAACTTCTTGATGTTTTCTTTCATTTCCTTGTTCTTGTTTAGCTCCTGTTTCAGGTTGTCCAGAAACTCCCCCAGAAAACCTTTTCTGCCACCACCTCTCTCCCCCGACAGGTACCTTACCTGCAGAGGGGGTAACCGAGGGACCTGGGTGACATGAATCAGAGGTATCAACATAAAGTTACTCAAAGCATGTCTGGAGCAGATAAATGTGAATTTATGTTTGCAGTATTGCTCATGTGCTCAATCCCAAATTAGTTAAGTGTGATAGCCTGCAAAGAAAGTGGGAGCACTTTACAATAATAGATGTGAAGCGTGATATACTTTAGCCTAAGAACTGATGAGCAACATTGCTGTTGCTTCAGTACGACCAGAAAAGGGGGTATGGTGAGAGCACAGCTTATGTCTGGTGTTCGTACCTGTGAAGAGCATGTGAGGAACCCACGTATTCTGAAGATAGTGTGTCTGCTGAAAGAGGAGGGAAAGGCCACCAAGCCTCTTCTCACATATATCTAGAAACAGGCACACAAACTCAGACTGGGTTAGTGGTAATCAGGCTAAGGATATTCTCCCGAATTGTGCATGACACAGATAAATCACTTCTGCGACGTTCTATTTTTTAAAGATGATGTCAATGTGAAGAAACAGAGTAACATTAGTACACTGAAACCCTGTTCAGTAGAAGACATGGCTGAAAGTGAAAACTGCAGCCATCAAATTTGAAAAATTACTTCACAAAAGTCTAATTTTCCGACGTTGTCGTGAAGCTCAGAGTACAAACACCGGCTGGATGTTAACGTTCAAGCGCTAACTTAGCTAGCTAACGCCACATTAGCATGCTCCTTAGCAAAACGCGTGATATTCATCATAAGCGTTCAAACGGATAGTTAAAAACTGTTCAAATCCTCCCTTCATTACGTTGTGAACTTTTAAGTGATACTTAAAAAATGTTTCGAACACTCACCTGGTAACACTGACACAAGGGGGCCGCCATCTTGAATGTAGTGTCTATGACCTTCTTCCGGTGATGACCTTCCATGTCCACGTGGGGAAGGGCTCCAGCATCACGTGACACCTCTAAAGTAAAACTTCACCCGTGCCTCCACACTGAATCATTTAGCTACACACTTTGTTGGGAGTGCCCGCCAGGAAATCCGCGTTTAACAGTCCTCAAACTTGATGAATGTGTAACAAGACGTCACAAAAAAGGCTCCGAGTTGATCTCCCCGGACAGTTCACTATGCTGACATGCAGCACAGTAATACAAAAAAGCCAAAGCATTTCAGATATCAAGTTTTATTTATCAAAACACCTTATAGAACAAAGGCAATGACAGGTGAAGCATGACGAGAAAAAAAAAATTAAAAATTTGGTCTCTAAAAAAAGAAAAAAGTAAAATTTAAGCTTGAACTAAAACAACACAATCACTGTTACCAATTTACTAACTAAAATAACATTTGCAGTTACAAATCTCTAAATAAACCAATATGCTGAAGGGCAATTCAGGTGATACAGAGCGTGTGGACGCAGGGGACTAAATGAAGTGTCAAATCTAGCACAGACAAATAGCTTATGCATTCCTATCAATCCTAACATCGATCTCTCTTCCGTTCAGCCGGTAGCCATTCATTGTCCGGCAGGCGCGCTCAGCAGTTTCAGGGTTGTCGAAGCGGACCACACCACAGCCCTTGGACTTGCCATTCTCCATTTTAATATCAGCATACTGGACCATGCCTGCAGAGAGAAGAAAAAACAGTGTTAGAAATCATCTTGATGTGAAACAATTACTGTAGAATTTATTTGTATTAAATACAACCACTCTTACCACATGTGTTGAAGGTATCCTTCAGCATCTTCCAGGTGAAGTCAAATGGCAGCTAAAATGAAGGTCATTAAAATTGATTAAAATCATGTGGAAATAGTCTGATCAAATGAGTCAAACCAAACTACCCTGTAAACAAAACACTTACATTTCTGACAAAGATCTGAGTCAAACCAAACTACCCTGTAAACAAAACACTTACATTTCTGACAAAGATCTGGCACCCCTTCCTGACATTGCTTCCCCCAGATCCAGGCCCTCCAGCTCCAGCTCCTCCAAAGGAATTGCCACCAAATCCGCGATCCAGATCAGCAGAGCGATCAAACTGGCCACCAACGCCTCCAGATCCCATCCGGTCCATGCCAGAGCTCATACGGTCGAGGCCACCTGAGGGGAAACGGTCAAGTCCTCCAGTGGAGCCCATGCGGTCGAAGTTGCTGGCCATCCTGTCAAGCCCGGTGTTACCCATGCGATCCATACTCAATGGGGATCCAAAGTCCAGTCCGGAACCCATGCGATCCAAACCAGTCGGGCCTAGGCGATCAAACCCAGCTGGGCCGAGGCGGTCCATGCTGGAGCTCATTCGGTCCAGGCCAGGTCCAAGCCTATCCATATTAGGCCCCATCCGATCCATCCCTGAGCCCATCCGGTCGAACCCAGAACCCAGCCTGTCCAGGTCAGACACACGGTCCATCCTTTCCATGCGGTCCATTCCTGACATGCGATCCATGTTGCCTCCCAGTCGGTCCATTCCAGAGTTCATGCGATCCATACCCAGGGAGTTTCCTATAAAAAAAATGGGCAAACAAAGAAGAAACGAAAACACTGTTACATCAACTACATCGGCTGAAAGCAGGCATTTCATCTGATGAGGTCCATCAGAAGTGTGCTCAGAGGAATTTCAAAACAAAATCCTGGAAATACGAACCCATTCCTCTTTCAAAGGAGTCTCCAAAATTATTGCGAGACATTCCCATTTCATTTCGCCCAAACTCCCTGTCAAAAGCACCACCAATCCCACGCTCCATTTCTGACAATGCAAAAGATGAAACCATTAGACATGTCCAGCAGATGTGAAAGTCCTCCACGCTTGCTTTTGGAGTGCATAGCGCGTCCCCTTACCGTTCATTCTGCCCATCCCCGAAGATCCAAAACGATCCATGTTGTTCATTCCTCCAAAGTTGTCCATTCCTAGAACAGAGGAGAGGAAAGTCTTAATATAAACAGACAGGTCAAGTACAAAAATCAGATGCCTGAGAGCTTAAATTTTATAACTGGTTAATTATACAAATTCCATTTTACAGTGCTCTGTTCCACTGTTAACTGTTTTTTAATGTGATACAGCTAGAAGATTTGGTGTGTCAGCGAGGCACTGACATAAATACAGAGAGGGGCCCAACAACGTGTGAAATTCTGGCACATACCTCCACCCATACGACCTCCCATGTTGCCAAAGCCCATTCCATCCATTCCTACAAGTGAGAGGAGTGATAATGAGCCACTGATTTCACCGGTGTCTTCAATTCTAGAATTCTACATAAAAACACTGGAGAAAGTTACCTCCAGGGCCCATGTTGCTCATTCCTCCACCGCCACCGCCTCCACCACCTCCTCTGTTGAGCTGGGCAGCATCGATTGGCTGGCCACCGGGCCCCAAGCCCAAACCAACACCACTCAGACCACCTGTGGGAAAGTGCGTACATTAGGAATGTGTGTCTGAGAGGAGTATCACTGGAGTTGCCTGAATGATTTTCCTCTACCCTAAGTATAAAGAAACATCACAAATATAGCTCTGCACCAAACTGGCGAAACTTTCTTTAAAAAAAAAAAAAAAAGTAGCATTGAATACTCTGCTTGTAACACTGAGTTAGAGATGCCATCTGAATATTCACAGTGCATTTGTTTTGGTTTAGACTTACGAGGAAGAGCAGCAGCTCTGTCCGGTGGTCCAAAGTCTTTAGGCAGGGACTTCTCATCCTTACAAAAGAAATAAATAAAAATAAATAAATCCATAAAACATTTGAGACCATGCTCTCAGATCAGATCACAATGCGATCCAATGTACAGACAGGGTTAGTTCACATACCAGTTTGACGTGCATGACCCTGTTGAACAGCAGCTGCCCATTGAACATAGCTGTGCAATCATTAAGGAAAAAGAACCAGAGGCATCGAGAAACAATGTAGTTGTACCGAGTTCAACAGTCTATGGTTACAATTAGTCAGGTTTCAAAGGATACAGACAGCTTGGACTGCTTCAATGGGTGCATCAAATGTCACTGTGCCCATGCCTCTGCTTTTCCCATCCTTGTCCTCCAGAATGTCGGCCCTCACCACCATGCCAGCCATGCTGAACACCTCTTTCAGCTTCTTCCAGCCTACTTTGTAATCAAGCTATATGCACAACAAACATTTCTTTATCAATCACAAATATATGAAGAAAAAAAAAAAACCAATTAGAAAAACACAGAAGCCTCACATTTGCAACAAAGACAGTGCTGCCAATCCTGCCAGCCTGGAGACCATGGATGATCTCGTTGGGGATGTTGGGGTTGTTCATCAGGCTGGGAGGAATGTTGACCATGGGGCCATTGGGTCCAGGGCCCATTCGATCCATGTTCATGCGATCCATACCACCCATTCCTCCCATCCCTCCCATTCCGCCATGACCTCCGGGAGGGCCGGCACCTTGAGCCTTGTTGATTTCCCTCTGAGCAATCACACCATCTGGGTCCTAACAGAGCACATGAAAATACAACTTAGGCAAATCCACAACTTCCACGCCAATTACTATCTTGTTATCCTTGCTGTGGCCTACCTCCTTCACTTTTAGGGGTCGTCCATTGAGGTTGTGCTTGTTAACCTTCTCCACTGCTTTCTTCATTAGCTCTTCAGTCCTAAACTCAACAACACTGAAACACACATGTCCAATGATTACGATCAAACTTCCTATCCAAAGGTCTGTCCTTAACAGACACAGGTGCATGTGTTTATACATGATGACATTGAGCAGGACAGCAGCATTTCAATTTTCTCAATCTGACAGGTACCAACACAAACAAATTGTAAACAATAAATAAGTCTACTTACGCACAACCCTTTTGTTGATTGTAGAAATCAGATCAGGCCGCACCAAAAGGAGTGAAGAACAATTCAAATTAGTAAAAGCAATAACTATAACAGATGTTTTAACTGAGACAAAAAAGTGAGCAAAAATAGAGAATTACATGCACAATTACAAGTTCAGCACCACACAAGCCTATGGCCTTGGACACACCTCTGTGCTGCCAAATAAAATTATATTATTTAAAAGTCTCACATTCTTCCCCAGTCACTAACACAATGCAGGCAAGTCTGGTGAATATAAAAGACAATTCTTCCAACATCCAAAGGGCAGAAAATCCACAGTGAGACAGGATTCCCAACTACTAAAGATATTGGAGGTGACTTTTCCAGTAAAGCAGTTCTACAGAATGAGTTATATTTAACAACCATCTAACAGCCTTCTAACAACCTCTTACAGACTAGATCCCTTTAGTTCATAAGGAGCAAATCCAGAAACCAAAGGGGACATTGTCAGCTACTGCAATCCCACAGGATTGGCTAGGAAGAAAGCTGAAGACGTGTTATAAAGAGCATCAACCCTCCGGATGGCCTCAGGACAGTGCCACAGACGACACCAAATAAAAACACGCCTCCGGCATGTCGCCATCTCACACACTCCACCAGATTTCTGAGTCTGAACAAGTCCCGACAATGTAAATAAGGAAACCAAAGCTGACAAACACAGGTTTGTCTAGGATTATTCATATTTTTATTTGTATGTATTTGCACTTACCCTCGATTTGCCTTCTGCGTCCATTAAGTGTTCCACGTACGTTACCTCACCCACTACAAATCAGATTCCAGAGACGACACACACCAAGGGGAGAGAAGCCGAGAGAACAATGGGGATTTAGAGCAGAAACACGTAGGGCGGCCGGTGACAGTGAGCTCGGACTGCCAGTCCTGAGCCTTCCCCCAGCACCGCAGCAGCACAATATGGTACAGGTCTACAAAAAGCAAGCTGGTGTCGTTTTAGAAAAAAAATTTAAGACTTCTTAGCCTGTCCTTGTTGGAATTCTCCCAAAGCACCAAGAGCAATAGACTGAGGACATCAACTATGACAATGGCCGTCAGCAGTCCTAGTTGTGTATAATGCCGTGCACACCACCTTCTCTATGAGGATAATTAACCAAAGAGTTTCAAGTCATCAAAACCCATTCAATACCTCTGCCCATTTCATTACAATCCTGCACATACTTGATCAAATGTCGCCATTTTAAACCCCAGGCTAACGCAGCGATACATTTGCCCAGCAGCTGAGCCTAGGAGCAAAGCTACAGCTAGAAACCTAAACATAATGTTAACGAGGACAAGCTCTGAGGGGACAGAAACTTTTAGCTACAAACATGTTCATAGAGGAGACCCTTTCCTGGAACGCACAATGTCAGAATTTTGATTCAGTGGCGACCACAGCCACGTTGGTTCGTTTCGGATCGCGCTTCTGTTCAACGAATGGGCATCAGTGACCAAAACCTCTAGAGATAAGGACAGTGCATAAGAAGTTGCTTCATTTTGTAGACCTGTACCCCAAAGAAATCCCCCACGCATAGCTGTGTTTGGCACAACATGGAGATCTGCTGAGAAAACATTTGCTTGTCAAGGTCACACCTAAAAAAAGAAAAGGCAATTTAACTCCACAGTCAGTTGTCATACAATACACACCAGGTACTCCTCCTGACAGAGGATTGTACCCATCTTGACACATGCTTTAAGTAAATGCCAATTTAGTGCATTACTTACAATTCAGCTAAAGCTTTCCAATACCCATTAACTAAAGAAACTACTTTCACATGAGTAACTGCACATTCAAATCCATACTGTACCTTTTAAGAGACAAAGTTGCCGTGTTTCAAATAATTTTGTAATTTTGGCCATTTTATAACTCACGAGAGTCCAGCTTTTACTGTTCATTGGATGTTGTAACTGAGAACGGCTCGTTCTCCATTTATAGGCAAAATCATTACACTACAGCAGAGTTATGTATAGATTTCATACATTTCGTGGGAAAAAGCATCTCATAGCGTCTAGGCCTAATACCCAAGCCACTGGACTTTCACATTAGTGCACCGGCTTTACACATGTACAACCTTCACTTCACAAAAAAACCCACAAAAGATTGTGAATAGTCTCAAGGGGGAATAAATGTTCAGTCGAACATTCCAGGTCCACAGCACTTGTGCAAGTCTGCAGCAACTCCTTAGCTGACACACAAATAAGAGGGACCTCATCCAAAACCTTTTTCCAAATAACTCCCACGAAATCTCAGGCAACATTGTACAGCTTGAGTCTCTGCACAAATTCCCCAAAGCTCTTCAAAGCTGCAGTGGTCAAACAAAATGACCCTGGATCTTTTTGTCATTTCCAAAGCTGACTGAGTCGATCCCTCTTCCAGACACCTTACCTTTTTCTTTCATCAGGTCTTTGAGGGCTTGCCATTTCACATCATATGGAATGTTGCTGACAAACACACGGTATCTTTTGTTTGCATTTCCATAGGGTTCATAGCGCCCGCCTCCACCTCTCTTCTGGGGCCTCTCCTTCCTGCTTGAATTGGGCTCATGCTTGACCTTTCCATTCACTTCTCTGTGTAAAAGGAGATCAATTAATACAATGAATGATTGTGAGGGGGGAAAATCCCTCACACACTTAATTAGAACAAATAAACTTTTTGTTTCTCTGATTTAAAACAAGGTTAAAGAAAAAAGTCACCAGAGGCACACACTTCAACCAATTTATTCAAAACTATAAACATAAGACCATTCAAGTTGCTCTTGAATGGTCTGTTCTGGTTTTTGCTTCTTTGGAGAGGCCAAAATGAGGTCACTGCCGTAACCAAATCCAATAGTAAAGATTAACCTTGTTCTTATGTTTAAGAGCTCTACACATAAATGGGTTTGTAGGTGATAAAATTTTAAGTGACTGATATCAATGAAAAGAACAGGTGAAGGAGCATTTTTTGTTATTATTATCTTGAAACCGCTACAACTGTATTCATGGTCGGCAATGAAAGGGTGCCGTCACGACGACTGAACAGAAGACGCATGGCGAGGCCGCTCGTTAGCCGTAGCGGGCCTGTTCTACATTACTAAACGAACGAGAAAGAACTCGTTTCCCCAAAACTGCCCCCAGAAATCATATGCTAAACTCTAGACAGATACAAATTTGTTTGGCTAAATGCACGAATAGCTAACATTGGGTCACTTTATGTTGCGTTACGTAAAATGTCTTTGTATAAAGGCCCCAATTTAACGCACGCCATCAAACCCCTTATAATAACGAAATTTAAGCACAAATTTGTCGTTAAGTTGTAATTGCTTCTAAGTTACACAACTATTTGGAGCGGTTTTTGTTTGATTGTGGTCAAACCACGTAATTCCAATGAACCAGAAACATTAGCCAGCTAATACGCGCCAACAAAGGCGCCCTGATGAATGGACTTACCCCTGCTGCTGCGGCGGCGGTGGCTGCTGCTGCTGCTGTTGCTGAGGCTGCGGCTGCGGCTGCGACGGCGGCGGCTGCTGCTGGCCTGCTTTCTCGGCAGTGTTTTCGACCTGCTCGCTGGACATCTTCTCGCGCAATTTAGTGTCTTGCAAAATGACTACTTTTCGTCGGTAATAACAAGCTAAGTGTTCTCAGAACGAAAATTGCTGAACGACTCCGCCGACAACTCCTGCGACACAAGCTAAAGAAAATGGCGGCGAGAGCAGTCAGTTACGTCTGTGACCCAAACCACCGGATGCTGGGAATTTTAAAAGCAGTGACAGAATGGTCTACATCCGTCTTTCCCTTTCAAAATAAAGGTCATCGCGGCACATTAGGGGATTTTAAGAATAAGTGATAATTAATAATACGTGAATCCTTTATTTTTACCTCCACCTGCACTCGTCTAGGCCTGGAGCCTTGTTTGATTTGAGGTTAACTAATGTGAATCTTCATAGAGAATAAATGAGACAGCAGCTCTCACCTCTTCAATGCAGTAAAGCCATTAGATGGCACTCAAAGACCACAGGTGACCACAAAACTGTTTGTTTCCTAATCTAGTCTCATTTAGTGAAGTGCATTGACACCAATGCGCCAATGGACAGCAGTCAATGATATCAAATAACGGCTACACCACTGTGAAACTAATGTAAACCAGTGCATGGGTTTTTAAAGGTTGACAATGGACAGAAACAACCTGAAAAGCAGAGGACAAGTGCCTGTGAGAGGTAGTTTGCGGGGAGGAAGAAGAGGAGGAGATTACACCTTTTAATAGTTTTACAGTTTACAGCACTTCTTGGAATAGCAAGAATGTTCATGCCTGTGGCTGAAAAAAACAGTGGTTAGTATTCAGTAGCAAAAATCCACACTACCACTGCTTTGGTTAAGATTTAATCATACCGTGCTGTTTTAGTACAGTCGTTATATTACTTTACTGTATTTGAAATTAAACGAAAAATCATTTCTGCAGTGTATCGCCAGACCTCACAGGGGCGACAGTCAGTCCTAGAGTAAATCAACAGGGGCACGAAGGTGACAGCGGAAGCGGAAGTAGTGTTAGTTAACATGACTATGTGCTCACCCAGCCTTAACAATAGCCCATGAATATTCTTTATTATCTATCTCAACATCTTTCCTGCGTTGTAGAAACCTTCACGGTAATATAACGTAATAACTCTTACGAACTCGTTACCAAGGCGTTAGCGGCTCCGTGCAAAGTTAGCGTAATTTAGAAATGATAACGTTAGGATTAGCCTTTAGCTAGACGCGTATACTTGGAACAGTGCCGCCCGACTGAATGAGCGCCAGTGAATGAATGAACGGTGTTTGCGCTTGACAGGCTGAGAAAAGCATCAACCCACAACATATTAAGCCATGGCTACGGGTGCTGATGTAAGGGATATTTTGGAGTTGACTGGAGGGGATAATGACGGCCCCATCAGCAAGAAAGACCTCATCAACTCGGACAAGGTGAGAAATAATCACAAAATACCCATAATGGAGCCTGTCCCGTTATGCTGACGCTTTCCCAACGGTCTTACTCCTAAAACTTCCTTATCTGATAGAGAGGTATTTTAAAGTACATTTAACTTGATGGACCAAAGTTATATGAAGGGACTGTAAACATCTCTGATTATCCGCTAACGTTAAACCTAATCTTACACCTTAAACACGTAATAACCAATAGCCATCTTATTGTGAAACGTTCATCCACCAGTATTCAAAGTCTTGCACAAGCTGTTGAAGCTGCTCAAACACAGTCATGCCATTCCCACGGCAATACATTGAGAAGATTGTGTTTTTATTTTGTGCTTGACACTTCTACCAAAATGTTTTTTTTAAACTAATTCCTTTCTCCATCTCATGTCAGAAAAAAAACAAGAAGACAACGGAAACACTGACCTTCAAGAGACCAGAGGGAATGCACCGAGAGGTCTATGCACTGCTCTACTCAGATAAGAAGTATGGGCTCCTTCTTATGCGTTTGTCTTGAATTGGAGTTGAGTTACCTTAAAGTTTTCGATCTCAGTAATGTGTGAAATTGCTGCTTCAATTATTCTCAAAGCCTTTAAGGTGCATGGGGCAGGGTTGAGGATGAGCATGTTTTTCATTGTTCCATAAATAAAAGTTGTTCATATAACTTCAGAAAAGGAGGAAGAACAATGACAACACTTTATGATCAAAGTGGATGGTATGATCAGTGAGAATTGGGTTCATGTTGAAGTCTCACAGAAAGGGAAATTTTTTCAGTTGTCTGTTTTGCAGCATGTTTTATTTGATGCCAGTCCTAAAGAATTCCCTGGGCTAATAACCTCTTTTAGTGTATACTCCTGTCACTGGGCCCTGTGATCTTGCACACCACACAGGTGCTTGCTTTATCACATTCTTTTGTCACCGTGTGTGTGCACTGAACATCCTAATTGATCTGGGCAGATTATGAACAGAAAAATCTGATTTTCTCAAATTAAGTACCTTTGCTTCAACAAAAACTTGTTTTTTTCCCGTTAATTCCCAGAGATGCACCACCTCTGCTGCCTAGTGATACCACTCAAGGCTACAGGACAGTGAAAGCTAAGCTGGGTTGTAAAAAGGTCCGTCCTTGGAAGTGGATGCCTTTCACAAACCCCGCCCGCAGGGACGGGGCTATATTCCATCACTGGAGACGCGTGGCAGAGGAGGGCAAAGACTACCCTTTTGCCCGTTTCAACAAGGTTGGGATGACTACAGCCTTTCAGTCTATTTTTTTGTGCAGTGCAAACACAATGGAGGGATTTTTTCTCATCCCCATTTCATCTTTTTCAGACATGCTCCATTATTACTGTTATCAATCATTCATCCTAATTCTAGGTTTTCACTCTGTTTCATAGACGGTGCAGGTACCAGTGTACTCAGAGCAGGAGTATCAGATGCATCTCCATGACGATGGCTGGACAAAAGCGGAAACGGACCACCTGTTCGACCTTTGCAAGCGCTTTGACCTGCGCTTCATAGTCGTCCACGACCGTTACGACCACCAGCAATACAGAGTAATCACTCAGTTGTTAACCTTCAATACTCATGTTCTGTTTCCTTGACGATACATAGCAAAAATTATAATCTTCTTTGTTAAAGCATATATTTGATTTTCCATTCTTCCATGTATGCTTTTCAGAAACGTTCTGTTGAAGATCTGAAAGAACGGTATTACAGTATCTGTGGTAAGCTGACGAAGGTCCGCGCTGCTTCAGGGACAGAACCCAAGATCTACATCTTTGACGCTGGCCATGAAAGGCGTCGCAAAGAGCAACTGGAGAAGCTCTTCAATCGCACACCTGAACAAGTTCGTAACTTTGTCATTGGATTTGGTTTTGGATTCTTATGCAGTTCTATGCAGTTGTCATAACATAAACATTACCCAGCCAAGAGCAGAATCAACATGCCAAGCACAATCCAATTAAAACTGTAGTTAGTAAAGCAGTGTTGCCGTTTGTAAAAGAAAAAAGTAAGACGTTTGCTTTTTCTTTCAATATCAACATTGCAGTATTTTCATTTTTCCTGCAGGTGGCAGAAGAGGAATATCTTATTCAGGAACTAAGGAAAATTGAGACTAGAAAGAAAGAGCGTGAAAAGAAGGCACAGGATCTGCAGAAGCTCATTAA
Organism: Psettodes erumei; assembly: GCA_016785225.1. NCBI lineage: Eukaryota > Metazoa > Chordata > Actinopteri > Pleuronectiformes > Psettodidae > Psettodes > Psettodes erumei. The sequence goes on along the minus strand of JAFBJZ010000854.1, from coordinate 619,124 downwards.
AGCGGCTGACACGACCACAGAGCTGAGGCGAGCTGAAAAGAGGGTTTCCAAGAAGAAGCTCCCACAAAAAAGAGAAACGGAAAAACCGGTATGATACCTACTCACTGAAAAGCAAAGTAAAGCAAGAGGCAACCATTTGTACCTGCAAAATGATTACCAACTAAGTGAAGCACCATTAAAGGAAAAAAAAAGTGCTTTGTGTTAAGGTGGCACAGCTGTCAACCACATGATATTGTTGAAAAAAATTAAGATTCAGTTGAGTCCCAATACTTTGTGTTCACATTTAGTAATTATTGTAATTTTTTCACATTAAGTCCATCCAAGGATCAGAGGGGGTGTCATGTGTCATCTCTCAGTCTCTGTTTTTTTTTTTTCCTTAGGCTGTTCCTGAGACAGCAGGCATCAAGTTCCCTGACTTCAAATCGGCCGGAGTGACACTGCGCAGCCAGAGGGTGAGTATAGCTCGATACCCCTGTGGTGGAAACTACCAAAAGACTATTCTGAAACACGCCTTCAACTTAAAAGTTATCATATTCAAACACCAATCTTAAAGAACAATTGTGAAACTAAAGTAGTCAAGATAATCCCATAGGTCTGTACCAAGAAATTGTATTTATCTGTACTGTGCTGGAAAAACATTAAATGTTTAAGTTTTAATTTCTTCTAAGGAGAGAGTTAAGTTTTGCTAGAACCACTATTAATATTAATTCATTTTAGGGAATATTGAACCTGCAGTTGATGTATGTGAGAAACCAGAGAGTCTGACCAGAGCTGGCTATCTCTCATTAGCACTCTGATGATTAATTCTGTTAGTGACGAGCTAATATCTGTAAGATCTAGCAAGGGAAATCTTATTCATCTTCAAGACTGATGAGGAGCTGCCGCTCTCTATGGAAAATGCATTAGCACGGCTAAAGAAGTGGAGTGCCCCTCCAGCTAATCAGTCAGACAGAGTTCAGTGGATAAAGACATTTTGATCTGGCCCACTGAAGTGCATTTCATAGGAATTAAAAGCCCTGAGGTGGAGCTGTTTATCCTAAAATCCCCAGCACCTTAAATCACAGCCTTGTGTGTGTTGGCGTGTGTCTCTTTGTGTGTGTGATTCAGATGAAACTGCCAAGCTCGGTTGGCCAGAAGAAGATCAAGGCCATTGAGCAGATCCTCATAGAGCAAGGAGTGGGTGAGTGTGACCAAACATTAGCATTATTAAATATCTGCTGATATTTTCATTTACAGTTTTACATTTTAAAGTTTCCTCTTCAGCAGATTCACAATGTAATGATCCAAAATTATACATTTATGTTCAGTTCAGCAGGGGATATATATATATATATACACATATATATTTTCTTTATTTTGAATAACAATTTTGAATGACTTTTTGGAAATATGTACAAAAAGAAAGCAGGATAGTGTGGTTTAAATGCACTACTTTGAGACAGGACAGGAGCTTAGATCAGCTCCACCTGGGCACAGTAGTGCGGTTAATCGCAGAGATTCTGATATCACAATGAAGTTATCAGTAATCTGATTACATAAGAGGGGATACTAGTCGCTGTATATCTGCTGGGATAAAATGATTTGTAAGGCTTTGCAACATAAATCTCATTTTAATCATCTTTACCTATGTCTGTCTATGGATCCAGATCTTAACCCCATGCCCACAGAGGAGATTGTACAGATGTTCAATGAGCTGCGCAGTGACCTGGTGCTGCTCTATGAGCTGAAGCAGGCCCATAGCAATTGTGAATATGAACAACAGATGCTGCGTCATCGCTATGAGGCTCTCCTGAAGGCAGGCAGCGCGTTAGGAACTACCGGGGTGGGACTAGCCACCACACTGCAGGTTGGGGAACTCAATGCCGCCAACAGCACGGCAGCATCCACCCCAGGGGGTGAAGTTCAGTCCTGGCCCAGTGTAGATGACATCAAGGTGGAAGCCAAGGAGCAGATCATCGACGTCGTAGGAGCACCACTTACCCCCAACTCAGTAAGTCTACACAGCTTGGACCCCAAACTCCTCCAAACGGTCACTAGTAGTTGGGTGACCATATCTTGCGTCGACAAATTTTTGTTTATGACACACATGCATTTCAGAATTAATTAAAATGTACCTATTCTATACATACAGGCGCCATAACATTTCTTGTATAGAGAGAACAATATAATATAATAATATAATAGAGAGATCAATGTAATCAAAAAACCCCTGAAAATACCAATCATCAATGGCCTCAAAAGGAAAGCTAGACATATGAAAATCAAGCAATGAGCATCGAGAGTGCTTATAGAACATAATAGATGGATCATAAAACCATATGTCCTGCCAGTAAAACTACAGCAGCGCACTGGATTACCCAGCCTTGAAATATAACATACTGTAGGTGCATGAAACTACTCTTCGTCACTGCAGGTAAGTTGTTTTATGTAGTGTATTGCTACTGAAGGAATTAAACATCTACATAATGAAGCAGCTGGTGACGCCAGTTGTATTGGTCGGAGACACCCAACTGTCATTTTTGTGCATCGCATTGCAGCGTAAACGGAGAGAATCGGCATCCAGCTCGTCTTCAGTGAAAAAGGTTAAGAAGCCTTGATGATGATCGTAGAGCCAGCTGGCACAGGGTGGAGTTATTCTGGACACAGTGGCGACGCACAAGTTTTATGGTCGGACAAAAGAAAGGGAGGAGCAGGACATCATATTCTCACGTAAAAGCACCACTGACTACAGGCCTACAACTTTCCACCTTCTAACCAGACCTCTCCATGCCCTCCCCATCTGGCTCGCCCAGCATCTTTGTGACAAAGGCAACAACTGAGTGACATTTCATTTCATTACTGCTCGTCGTCCTGCCGCCACCATTGCTCGGCTTTAGATGAGGCAAGATCAACTGTAAATTGCCAGGCTGAGCTAATCGGGACATGGGGAAGAAGGTGGGAATGACTGGGTAATTGAAATGAATTGGAACGAAAGAAGGGACACTGTGAGTGGGAGGACCTCCAGACGCAATGCTCATTTGACCCATCTGTGGGGTTTTTTGTAGCGTAATCATGCCATAGTGTTTACTGGAAATGTGTTTTTGTTTTTGGCTGTTGTCCCGGCTCCCTCTCGACCAAGGCTGACGTGTCTATCTGCTGCGTGTGTTTTATGTTGGACTCGGACTGATTCGTGTTTGTAACAAGGTGACTTTGAAGTCAATGATTCAATAAATCTCATTGTTGTTTATTCTCTCTCTTTTATGCATCTCCATGCCATGATGTTGCCTTTTACATTACAAGCTCCCTCAGATGAGCTCTTGTATGTAATTAGTGTTGAATACACATTTGCTGAGGAAATTGTAGGATCATGACATTCTTACCTTACCTGTCATTTAAGTTAAATGACAACTAATGACTTCATTAATATGATAATTAAGCAGCGATCATTCTGCGGTTGGCACAGCCTCTGAAACTTCATTAGGTCCCCTCCCCATAATATTGCTAATTGCGTGTCAATTATATCGTTTAGCCTACTTAGACATTAATTTCTATGTAAATTCTGAATATGGTTTGCCCAGAAAAAGGGGAGTGTTATGTTCTGGCCATAATGTGTGTATTTATATAGCTACATAATTTTATACTTTGCGAATCATAACTTTCAGGTACTGCAATGTGCATGCAAACTCATGTTGAAGGGTGAAATTTGTGGTCACTTCACTTCATGTTCTAATATACGCTTTATAATATTTCATTGACTGGACAGTTAGTCCTGCAAAAACACCAATTCACAAAAGGTAAAAATAGAGCAAGACTTTACTAAACAGTAAGTCTTGATCCTCTCCAACATCAGAAGGCTCCTTATTTAACTGTCATCAGTGAAAACACTGCAACATGTAACCACTGAAAGCTGTATCCTCATAGCACTACAATGAAAACATCTTCATTATCAGCTCTAATCAGTGCTGCTAAGGTTACAGGAGTGAACCCATCCATACACTGTAGGCTGTTTGATTGAGAGAGAGAGAGGGAGAAAGAGTGAGAGAAGGCAAGTAAACATGGGTAAAATGGATTCTCTGTGTCTATATTTCATGTTGAAAATTGGCTCATAAATCCAGTGGTTTGATCTATGGAAGCCGTCGTTGCTTGAAAAAACCTCCGTAAATGTGTAATTTCTCCCTTGACAGAACACAGCCGAAAGGCTATCTTTCTTTTGCTTCCTCCTCCCCTCTCTCTTCCCTTTTTGCCTCTGTCTCTCGTTCTCGCTCCCTCACCGCCAGCCTTGTGTTGGATTAATGCTCTGCTCTCTTCCCCTCTCTCCTTTCATGCTCTTTTGATATCTTCTTTTCATCACCGCTCATCCATTTATCAGAACGGGGGCCTCTCTCTCCCTCTCTGTCTCTCAATATCTGAGCCATGTCTTAAGTTATATGGCAGGTATCTTGTAAGATAGGCTTCAAGAAGGTGGAGATTATTAATAAATACTAGTCTAAATTGAAAATAGGTTGGCGGGGATGCATCGCCAGCCACGTGTGAATGATAAAGACCCCCAGCAGCCACCATCTACGTCGGTCTGCCATGGGCTCTATCCGGGCTACAGTGTACGTTCTGCAACACTGATGTGAAAAGCATGAAGCAGAACACCACGGCGGAGTGTCTTATAATGTGGTTGTGATGGTATTGAGATGGGATCTCTTTATCAAGGCCAGGCTGAGGCTTTAATCACAGCCTAAGAGGTGCACTGGCTGTTTATCATAATTGAACTGTATCCAGGCTAATCGCCAGCATGCGTCACTGTCTAGGGGTCGCTCGGCCGCACCAGCAGGCGAAGCTGGTGTTGGTGATTGAACACACAGTTAAGAGACGAGATGTGTACTGAGGGACATAAGGCAGGAAGAGGCAGGTAATAGCAGATGTGATAGAACCCTCTTCAAATACATCACACCTTGGGGTAATCGTTGATGTGACAATGATTAGATTGTGGATGCGTCTGTTCTGTGGCACAGTGCTTTATACCCATCATGTCACATACAATCACTGATTACTACAAGGGAAAGAGGCAGAGATGGTGCAATAGGAGTGTAAGGACAGGGTTTGGATAATTTCCTTCCTGGGTTCAGGATTGAGTGCTTTCTATATGGGCCTTAACAAATGTCCAAAGCAGAGTTTCACCTCCATGCCCCTCTCTCATCTCCATGTCTCTCACTTTGACTTTCACCTCCTCCCAGTATTTAGGTCACCTTGAGGGAGAAAACTTTTAATCATTGTTCCAGATCAAATTCATGTGTGCCCGCTGGGACACCTGGCTACAACAAAGAGGTGGGGAGTCGAAACCGCAGGTTTGAAAATCACAAATGGCCACAGGGCTGGACAGTGGAAGTCATTTCCACTGGATTTTTTTTGCTGGTGGGGGAAGGCCTGCTACAACCCAAACCCAATCACTGGTGCTAAGCAGTGCTTACAGCAAGGCATTAACCCCACTGTCCACTCTCCACATTAAAGCCCCGGGGAGGTACAAGAGAGTGGAGTGGAGTAGAGGAGAGCAAGTGGGACTAAATCTAGACTTCCTATTCCCCGGGACTGTGCTGCTCTTGTGAACATCTCCGGTCAGGTGTTGTTGTCTTTCAAGGTGTCCTACCTTGAAAAGGAGGAATGAGACTGCTAGTAATGGAATAGAGAAAGTCATTTGAGGAGAACTTCCCTTGTATAGTCATATACTGTACACTGAGTGTACAAAGACAAGGACAATGTTTTACTAAGAAGGTGATCTGTATATCTGATTTATCCATTTTGATTTAATCTATATCAGCTCAAAATTTACCTATATATATTTAGATTTTTTTGTCAAAGCTGTTAAATTTGGAGATGGTGCATCTTTAGCCATTGTGGCAGCATGGCTCTATGAATTACAATGTCAGTGTGTCTGTCAGTATGGGTTGGTACAACACTTAAAACCAGACTGATATTTGCCAGCAACGGTTGAGGATTACAAACATTCTTGGTCTCTCGTGGATGACAAAAAAATCACAAAAAAGTCAGTTCAGACTCGCTTCATCTTACACATGAGCCGTGGGAACAATGGACAAATGGAAACAGATCGGGCTGAACAGAGTGTGGCCTGTTGTTGGTCTGTGATTGCATGTTAAGAAGACCCGGTTGGGCAGATCAGCCACACTCTGTTCTGCCATCAGGCCTCAGAAACAAACCGGTTTGATTTGATTTGTCAGTGTTAGATAGAGATGCCTCTGAACAATATGTGACAGAGTTACCTCGCTAAACCAGTACAGCGAATGCCTTTCTCCCTCTCTTTACCTGCCCAAGCACAGTTCTAACAAAGAGGCGAAAAAATCCAATTTACCATGCGGATCCAAAGCTGTCACGGCAGGGGAATTAAACATTACCTATAACTCACTGGGGGTGCTGAGCAGGTCAGCGGATGGCAGGGATGGTAACATCACTCTGGGGTGCAATAACAAAGGATTTTAACCTTTGACACCTTCACTTTGGCTGCTGGCAGATTGTCCTCCTTGCCGACAGCAGCTTTCGCCAAGCTAGTTAACAATCTCTGGTTGAGTTGAGGACTCAGTTTACCAGTAAACACCTTACTACTCTTCGTGCAAATTCATCCCCAACACAAACAAGAGGACATGGGGAAATGTCAGCATAAATGCAATGTTTTCCAGCCCGCTGGGTCCTGAAGCAGTCCCTGTGATGCTCCATAGGGGGTTGTGGGGATCCTGGAGCTGCCAGTGTCCTGGTGTCATCACCCACACAGGCTGACTGCTTGCCTGGCTGGCCCGCCACTGCCAGAGCCTCAATTACCTGACTGACGTTTCATTAGCGCCTGCAGCTGATCCCGTGGCTGAGAGGCACTGGGGCGCAGAGGAGCATGGAGCGAGTGAGAGACGGGGGGGAAAGAGAAGGAGGCTTCAGCGCATTACATTCTCATGCGCTGTCAGTGTCACAGCGCTGAGTACAACCACCCAGCCACTCATTACATTGCAGTCATTTAGCACATGCTCTTATTGAGCTGGACTGTGTATGCTAAAATAGAGCTGGCTGGGTTTTATCTGGTGACAACAGTTTTGAGCTGACACTTGCGTACCTGCCCTGGATTGTTGTAGCAACTGAGAAGTGTGAGAGGTGGTAAATGTACGGGTGTGAGCTTTGATATGAGGTAGCAGCTTGAGGGTCTGTGGGACAAATCAATCTGGTGCAGCATACTGATCATAGGTTTATCTGTTCTTGTGTTCCTCTGTGTGTAGGTGCACATCTGTGGAACCATATACGTGTGGTTGAGTGTCTTGTATACATACCTGGGTTTGTGTGTGATGTGTGTGGCCTCTCCATCCTTGGGGTTAGTGCAGGCCATGTCACAGATGATCCAGGGCGGAGCTGAGGGGGCTTAGTGAGGCCCCCGGCCTGAGCCTCTCCACAGAGCCCACGCTTGACTGGCCTCTCCTTCCCATTTGTCATCCTGGGCCAATAAGACCCCCGGAGAGATTAGGGCAGAGCAGAGAGACTGGAGGAGTAGCAGGAATAAGAGGATCAGTTAAGCTATAAACACAGACAAGTTTGTGTCTCTCACCCACTCTGGCGCAGTGACAGTTTGTAATGGCTGTCAAAAGTTCATTCTGTGTTGTACATCTTCCTTTAAAGGACACTGCAGAGCTTGAATGTGCCATAACTCTTGTGTCGGCAAACACAGCAGGTATGGAAACTTTTCTCAGTTTGATCAAATGCTGTTTGCAGTGTGAAAAGCTTGCTCGAGTTGAACATTAAACTGAAGAGTTAACTGTAGTGACCCACAACGACCCAAACTAATGAACCATGACCCAATGCAGAACAGAAAATGCAAAGGTTTGCCTATAATTAGAATTACGTGGCACAAAGACCATTAGTCAAATCCTGAGAGCTCCTTCATTTCCATATTTTTGAATATTCTACTTAATTATGCAAAGGGAACAGTGAAGTAGATGAGAAGTTTTAAGAAAGCCTCATAAAGTCCTTATTAAGAGCAGAGGGGATTAATGACAGTTAATATGAGGGCAATCAAACATTTAATGCAAAGGCTGTCCTGCAGGCAAACAGTATTTAAATGAGTCAATTAGACATTCATTATCTACAAGCCTATGAGTGGAGTCAGCGCTGCATAAATGTTGGTGCAGAGAATCACTCCCCTCTAAAAAGGAACTAATGAAATATTAAAAAAGTTAACAACTTAGACGTGGCGAATGTACAAATATTTATTGCTAGAGGGCTGGTTACATGTTGGCGTCAAATCAGGGAGAACGCGCGATATCCACCGGAGATTATCTCATAAATCATAATTATTGAGTTAGCCCGTTCTCTCCTCCCAATTAGCGTGTAGCATTAGAGTGTAGCATTGTTGAAGTAGAGTGAGAGAGGAAACAGGGGGAAGTCCTCCAATTGTCCATTATAAAATTACATCAAATCCTACATTTCTCAAGTTTTTCTGTAACTGCCTCTAATTTATTGTCATGCCAACAAACCACCTTCAACATCACTAGACATACACAAAAACATGCATATTCTGCAGAGGATGGCTTGAATAATGTACCAAACTATGCAGATATATCATTGTCAGGCCCTCCTTCCTCCTCCTCCTCCTCCTATCTTTCTTTCTTTCCCTCTCTACATGTCTGAGCTTCCACTCTTGTCAGTTGCCCCAGCACACAATTACTGTGTGTGATTGCTATCAGGCGGGACGATCGGGGAGGCTCCCAAATTAAGGCCTAAATAGGATTTCCTACATGGCGAAGGGCACAGGCCTGGACATGGTAATGAAAGCCTATACATCACAATCAGGCCGACAATCCTATTCATACTGCAACACATTACTCTCACTCCTCATAATTATAGAGGGGTGACAGACGGGCCTGTGAGGCATGGTGGAGGAAGCGCAAGAGTGAGGAGGAGGAGGAGGAGGTGGTGAAGGTGCGGGGGGTTGGGTGTCTCTGGAAAGGTGGCTGAGGTGGCTGAGGTGGCTGTCAGTTAGTTTCAAGTGGCTTCTTCACTCCACTTCTGTGATCTCTTGAAACCTGGGGTGACCTGATTAGGTGGGAGTCCACTGGGTTCAATTCTGCGCAGTTGTAGCATGCGATCGCTCCACCTATAGATCTGTGTAATTACAGAAAAGAGTTCTAATTTGGACATTTTCTTCCCATTGGGAAGATTCTTCCTGTGGGACACTGACCACATCTTCCATCAGACTGACTGGCACAGGCACAAACACACACACACACACACACACACACACACACAAACACACTCCTACACAGCAGAGCGATGTGATGAGATGTGAGGGGGACAGCTTTGCGATCAATACCATGAGCAGGAATCAGCGATGGGGAGAATAAGACAATGGCCTATCAGATTGAGGTTGACTTCTCCTTGTATGTGTGGCAGGCCTGTGACAATAGATTGGCCCAGAAATCCGATGGCACTCGCCGACTGAGGAAAAAAAAGAGGAGACAGATGAAAAGAAAGATTGCTAATGCTCTCCAAGCAGGCATTTTAATCTGTGACAGAGGAGGGATTTGGTGAAAGCCATTATCACACAGCACCCCCCCCTCTCTTTTCTGATAAGACAACCTTATCAGACTGCTTGGGGCAGAATGTGTATGCGTCCACACCTTTGCATGTGTTTGTGTTGCAAAATGGGATATTCCAAATGCGATTCATTGGACCTAAGAAAGCCACGCTCTAACAATGTAAATCACCTTAAGAACTCAGTCAAACGGTAAGTGGATTCAGGTCACAATAACCCACTTCGCCAGGCAAAGAAACACCCCTGACAGGGAGGCAACATGAGGTGCATTGTTACATCTGTTCACTGCTGAGGCCAGAGGGAAACAACCCTGACTTTGTGTTTCTCCCCCCTGCCTCTTCACTTTAGCTGTAAAGATACCTCTCATGTCATGGTCACATCAAAAGAGGGATGAGGTGATGAAGGTTGCTGCCTACTCTGGTCACATATTCACCTCTGGAAACGTATGTGCACTGTCAGCTGGACGAGCTGCCGGAGGTTAGACACTCTGTGTCTGTATATTTCTTTGTGTGCATGTGCATAAGCATGATGCAGCAGATGGAAAGATGTGTTTGAGATGACTTCTCCTGAACTAATGGACTGACAGGGGATAACTATGCGGGTGGGCGTGTAGCTGAGTTGACCATGTATTTGAATGCACATACTGCATGTGCATGCATATCTGTTCATGTATGCTTGTGTTTGTATGCATATATTTGCATGTGTGTGTGAGTGTTGGACAGCAACGTATACCCCCACTTCGTGTGTGTGTGTTTCCTCAACATAGTGTCCCTTCTGTGATCAGGACAATCCATCAGACCTTGCCGCTCATTAATCACCAGACAGACACACACACATACACACCTTTGGGATCAGGGCAGGCAGTGATGAACAGTAGGGTTAGTTTAGTCGAACACTAACAGCTGCACCACAGACAGCATGGAGGCACCAGGTGACACAGCCCAACTGTGGACATGACCATGGCCTCAGAGAACTTCACAAAGAAAAAGTGCAGCACTCTCAAAGATCTCATACCAATATTTAATTTTAAGGATGTAGTTAAAATTACTTTATTTGTTAGGGCATATCTAAGTTTAAACAAATACATTGACCAATTTCAACCCATGCTAGGGTTTTCTCAAGGCATGACTGAAAATATCTGCAGCCGGGAGATATTTGTTTTACTTGAATGCACAGTTGTTTTTTGGGGGGATTTGTTGGAACGACAGAATTGTAATTTTCCTGGGGTGGATAGTCCACACAATATTTCTTGAGGAGATACTTCAATTTGAGTAGGTCACCACTGGAATGTGGATACCACACTTACAACCCCAAAGTCCTCTTTGCCTCTGCACTCATCTCAAGTGTCCACTCATGGCCTTTTACTATGGATCATCAGATCAGAGCTGAGCAGGCCTCCATAGAAGCAGCGTACTGGCTAATTCACTATTGATCCTATCCCATAGACCAATTTCCACTTGTGTTTGGTTTGGGACTACAGTTTCGGTCACGCTCCATCTCTCCCTTAGGGGCCAGGGAGGAGCCCCTGCCACTCTCTTATCAGGCAGAGAGCACACACACAAAGAGTGTGTGGGATGGAGAGAGATGGGGCGGGGGGGTGAAAGGCGGGAGGGAAGTGTTACTAGCTTGCAGAGAAGGGGAGAGAGGACATTAGTGGATGGTGATGAGTTACGGAGTGTGAGAGAAATCAGCATGGCACTGGCTTTGTGTAAGGTCGTAGTGTAATGTAGCCATGTGTGAGTCTAGAAGACTGGCTGCCACTTCAGAACAAATGTTTGGGGATGTGTTGAAATTCATGCAACAGTAGGACAAGAAATACAGAGCTGTCCATGGTGCTGAAAAGAGGTTACTTATCAAAAGACAATCTCTCTCGCCTCTCTCTCTCTCTCTCTCTTCTCCATACACTGATGGCTGTTATTCCAGGAGGTCATTGTGTGTGTGTGTGTGTGTGATGGGGTGATATGACTGCAGAGATTCATTAGGATTGTGTCACTAAGTAAATGTATGTTGACCCGGGCCACTGACAGACAGACAAGCTTACCTGATGCAGCGCTACAAGCCAATCTCCTGCACACACACACATGCAACGAGGTATGCTTCAGAGATCAAACCTGTCCGTGCTTACATTCCTCTTTTACCTTCCTCTATCTACTCACCTCTCACTCTCCATTGCTGCTGTCTCCACGTTTCTTCCCACCTCCCCCACACACACCTTCTCTCCTCTTTGTCTACCCACCTCCCACTCTCCATCCATCCACCCTTTCCCTCCCTCTGTTCCTATACCTGTCCATCCTACCTCCCCCCTCTCTGGTTTGCCTCTGTCTCTCTTTTTCTTTCTCCCAGTAACATCATTCCCTGGACTAATTGCAATTCTGTCAGCAGGTAAATGCTTTGTGACCAGCCTGCTGACAGTCACGCCAGCCAGCCACTGACAGTCATTGTGGGGCAGACAGGACAGCCTTGGCAGTGTTGGCAGTCAGTTAGCAAGCAGTGTATATGGATGTGGCCTCTCAGCTGAACAGTGAGACTCCAACTGTCTGCTAGTGTGTGACACTCCCATTACCCCGCCACAGAAAAAGGTAGACAGCCACAGAACAGCTGGATAATGCAGTGTCTGACTGACGATACACTCTACCTCTCTAACACTCTGCTTCTCACCTCGTCTCCAGGCCAATGACAACGCTGTCTTGATACTGTCACGTTAGGAGCTAGCAAGTGTGACATGTCAGCCTTCACACAGGTGACTCCTGATGTACAATATTAAAGCAAACACAAAGGATGCTGGGTTTCTGGAAATGGGGATTGATGGTGAATGATGGGTCAGAGGAGGTACAGCTGCAACAGTCATATTTTTATGCACAGCTGCAAATCCTGTTATGCTTGAATCCTTTCAGTTACCACCAATCAAATAAAGTTATATTGTAGTATCAAACTCTGCACAATATGTTCATCAAAAAAATTCTGATTGTTTAGTCAGTCTCAGCATAGCTCCTTGATGACACGGCTGAGCTAATTAAAGCAGGCTGTTGACAGTTGTCAGCATGACCCTTAGCATGGCGCTCCCCTGGGGGTCCTGTTAGCATGCTAATGCTAATCCCCAGTGACGGGGGACAGGGCAGGGCTGTCCCCTGCAGCCCCTGCTGTTGTGGCCACAGGATCTGTCAGGACAGGCACAGTGATGTGCTAACATGGAGACATCCCCATGCACATGCCACACATCTGTAATTACAAAAGAGGCAGGCAGCAAGAGAGCTGAAGGGGGCAGTTGTCGTGGGACCATTTGATTGCGCCATGGCTTGGAAAGAGCAATCAGTGCCCAAAATGGGCTTATAAAAGAGCAACTGGTTTCACAGCCTTTAATGCGACAACTTGCCCGAAGTAAGGTGGGGAGCCAGGCTGGAGATTTTAATGTGTGGGGATTCACAGAGAAAAGACCAACTCGCTGTACAAAACACAATCACAAACCAGTTAACATTACTACTGAGAGGGGGAAAAAAGAGAGTGCTCTCACACTTGTCTGTCTATCTGTCTCTCTTCCCCTCTGCAAGGGAAGGTCAAGGACACATGCATATTCATGGAGGAGCCTGGCACAGGATCGATGGCTTTTAATTGTTTTCTCTTGGTTGGTGGAGGGACGTGCCAGTGTCTATTGATCTGTTTGAGCAGAGGCCACTCACAGAGCACGACTGAGAGACCTTTACCTGACTGAACACCGATAGACTGTGTACGCACAAGAGTGTGTGTGTCTGTGTGTGTGTGTGTGAGGAGAGGCTGAGGACTGTGTGGTGATTAGGATTTTGACACACACACAGAACCACAGGCTGTGTGAAAGGGCCTCATGGGGCTTAGTGGTAGATAGACATGCACAAAGGTGACAACACAGCAGAGGTGGTAGAGAAAAGGGAAATGTGGTACATGGTTTGCTTGGTAGCGAACTGAATGATGCCCTGCCAAACCACTGAGGATGAATGAGTGAATGTTTTGAATCAAGTGTGATGACATCAAATGGGTTCCTGTCCCACATATGTTTAGAAGGCCCTGCTTAACTTGCATACGAGAATAAACCAGGAAAAAATGTGTAACCTGTAAACATAAGAAGAGTATAAATAATATTAAATTTTATTCTCAGCCTAACCAATCGAAAGTCCAGTTTCCAGAGTCAGTGGTTTAACATGAGAGCACAAATACATCACTGTTCTCTGGTCAGGTTAAGAGTGACGTGTTGCTCAGATTACAAAATGCACAACCAGTTCTTCTGAACATTTTGCTGTAAATTTTTTCCATTGACAAAATATTAAAAGAACATTTTTATTGAATCTTTGCCAGGTTTTTACTTTAACAAAGTTTTTATGCTTTTGAAAAACATTTACATCTGAATGTTTACACTGTGAATAGCACATGAATGTGTTCACCTGTCCGTCTCCAAGTCAACCAGATCTTTTCCTCTGCAACGATTATCCCCTTCAGAGGTCTCTTCTCTCCCTTTCATTTATTCTTTTGTAGCTGGTTGAATTTGTCAATTTGAACAGGCAAAGTTGGGAGATTGGCAGCAAGTGCGGAGTAAAAGAAGGGTGCACAGAGTGGAATAGAGAGGGGAGAGAGCAAGAGAGAGAGCGAGAGAAAGATAAAAAAGATTGTGACAGTCACCCATTTGACCCAGGCTGTTGAGTGAGAGCAGTCTGGCTTGTCAAATCTCTGTGCTAACAGTGAATAGCCATATCTGTGCAGAGCATAGAAGGGTGTCATGCACTATGGTTTCATGGTTCAGGATAAGGCTGGATAAAGCCATTGGCTGGCTGACACACAGACAGACACACTTTCACTTTCCCTCTAACTCCCTGTCTCGCGCTCTCTGCTACTGTCTGACCTGAGAATGAGAAGCGGGAACACTTATTTCAATCACTTCTGCCTATTTATGTGGAAACCGACTATCAGTGAAATCCCAGCTGTATATTTAAACAGAGGAAACAGTTCCTTGCTCACAGATTAAACCTTGCACCCTCCGATTATTGAACAATGAGAAACCTGCACCCCACTCCACCCGTGCCCTCCTTCTCCTCTCACTGCTACACTGTAATATCCTCCTCATCCACTCACACATACACACACACACACACACACACACAGGACCTATTACGAGCTCATTAGCCTGAATCATACAAGAATTAGACTCCAGCCTGCTGACAATAGCTCAGAGAATGGGCCTCTTTTTTGCTCTGAAGTCAGGGGTTAAGTTACCAATCAAAATAGCCAGGCAGATGTATTCAGACATTTTAATATTGGCCATTGTGGGAGCTCTAAAAAATTTTAATCTCACACTGGCACAGCTGCCCCCCAAGGCAACTCAAATAACAGTCTACAGGAGGGGGGTCGGTGTTGAAAGAATTGATGTACCCTGTGGCATTTAGATAATTGTGGTGGAATTGCTGCCACCTTGAACAGTTTTCTGGTTTTGCGACCTTTCTTCTTCTTCTTCCTCTCCTTTTTTTTTTTACCTCTTATCTGGATCATAGATCTCTCTGTTCTCTTACTCCTTATTCTTGGATTTCAGATCCTCCTTAGTCCCACTCTAGCACCTGTTCTGCTTTAAATTCCTCAAACCAGGCTGCTTCTTATGGTAATCAGGGGAACATTGACCACACCAGGAACCAATATACTGAGAGCACTAACACAGACTGTGTTAGCACTCTCACTATATTGGTTCCTGGACAAAGTGGGCCAGATGTTTCTGCTGTACCACAGTTGATATACGGTAAACCACCAGAGGGGGCCAATGACAAGGACTAGGCCAAAAGAATCAGCTCCAACACACTCAGACATGCAAGCTCACAACACTGTTTTACATGTGTTACAACTGGGAAGCAGATTATTTCTGTCTCACCTGTCAGGTCTTCCTTCCTCCTCTTCATTTCCTCCTTCTACACATGGTATGGCTTTCCTCATCATCCATACAACCCCCCACCCCTTGGTGGTCCTGTCCTCTCTCAGGGTTCAGACTAATGACTAGTGACAGTCCACTGAGGGGAGCGAGCTGTTTGCAGTCAGCAGTGCGTTTGTTGGTAATTATTTTCCAGAGTGTCACATTAGTGTCAGCCTCATGGCGGTGAGAGAGGAGAGAGGACGGGGCCCCGGCTGGCTGGATGGGTGAGGTGGGGAGCGAGGGGAGGGGAAAGGGTGTGATGTTTGGTGCCGGGCAGTGTTGTGTTTATGCCTGTATATGTGTGTAGACTGAAGTGGTTGCGGTGGGCTGAGGACACAGGCTGTCACTGCTTTTTACTGTTCCCCTTGCGGCCACATAAGACTAAAGACAAAGGATGGAAGTGAGCAAAAGGCAATTGTTGTACAGTTTTCCTGCTTGTTTCCACATCTGTGTCTCTCTTTCAAAGACACAGATGCCTTGAACATGCACTTCTCTCGTAAGATGAGGCTGGCAATATTCAGCATTTTTGGAATATCGACAAGTCTCATGGAAAGACCAAAACTAACTAATATTGTTATATTAATTCAGCAAAACAAAAAGCTAAATTTGTGTGTGAAGACGAATGTGAACATTTTGTGAAACATCTCCTCCACCATTTCCTGCTCATTGCTGCAGATGTGTCAACACTTATAAGTTACAAGGTTTTTTTGCCTCTGTAACATTTGAAGTAAGGGTCACATAGACAAGGGATCCTAGAAACTAACCCCACGTAGCCTGGTATCCCCAAATTCCTTGCAAAATTTACCTGCATCTCATAGGAAAATAGATTAGGGGGCTTCATTTACTGGGTCTTCATCAGTTTCATTTGCGTCACATGTTTAAGGCTTATCTTAGCCTTTTTTACATTTTCAAGATAGTGATTTTTGACCATCTTTTGACCTAAATTTACATGTTCAGGATGGAAAAATCGGTTTGTTGTTAAGTGAAACAGAAAGGAGTCAGAAATTATGGAGAAACTAATACATTTTGTTTGTTTTGGTGTCTCTTCATGGGATTTGCCAAAAAATTGTATCCTTTAAGTTATAATGTAATTGGACAGTATGTTCCCTGAAGTCACATATGGCGTATTCTCTTTTCTCATTGAATATTGTGTCCCTTGCATAACCCTTTACACCCCAGTGTTCCCATAAATCTTCAGTTCAGGGAATTAACTTCAGCAGTGTAGAAACAAAGTTGAGTATGTGCAAACTGTATCGGCCCGCTGACATGGGTGTGCGTCGTGAATGCGAAAACATACAGGATGCTGCCTTGTGTGTGTATGTGTGTGTGTCCGTGTGCGTGTGGTGGGGGGCAGCTCCCTTGGGAGGAAGCGATCAATGATTGAGACCATAATGCACCTCTCTGTATTCCTCCTCACATTCACGCTCACTGGCTGCTTTGGGGAGCTGTCACATATACACACACACATCCACTTTCACACACACACACACACACATTGTCACATGTTCGACAGCTCATCTCTCACACGTTCCCTTCCACTCCATCTTGTAGCTGTCTGGTCGATGGCCTCTCTCTCTGTCTCACTTCCACTGCTCAGTCTTTGGCAGACAGCTCTGCTCTGGCGCTGTCTCTCCCTATGTTAATATAGTAGCTAACCACTCTCTCCATAGCACTGCTACCAGACAGTCTCTATGTTGATATACTGGGGAGAGTGTAGCACTCTGCCACACAACTACTACCCTACTGACTCCAGAGAAGTGAGCACTCTTCATCTCCAGCACTGTTGCTGCCTCTGTCAGGGTCATGCTGGTGGGGCACTCTATCGGCCTCTATGCTTGTTGTTTCACCAGCTGAGATTTTGTGTCTGGCACATCTTTCTCTTTAGCTTTACTGGAAGGTGCAATCATTTCAAAACACTAATTTCATTTTTGCCCGTTTTTATATTCTTTTGCTTTTGATTAGGGAAAATTGTATGAGTTCTGAAGGCAATCCACAGCAATTGTTAAGATGGTGAGTCTCACAGCAAAAAGGTAATTATCGCTAATTGGTCTGTGGAAATGATTACAGCAGTAACTTAGTTTACTCTGTGCCCCAATAACAAGAACTGGGAATAAGGGGGGAACAGTACAAAATAAAGGCATGACTATTTACTGTTCACCGCTCCAATTACACACAGAGAAAGTTAAAAGACTCTAACGATGACCCCTGGCATGGTAATAAAAGAAGTGGAGAACTCTCATCATGTTGATTTAATTTGCCTCAAATCATGTCTTACTTGTTGGGAATTAGAGACCACAGAAACTGAATTGTTAATTTTAAATGTTGTTCAAATGCTTGAAAATTATTCAAAACTGTATTTAATATAACAAAAACAAACAATCAGAAAGACAAGACATGGATATGCACCATGCTGATGAACAAACAAAGACACAAAAAGAGACCAAATCAAAGCATAAACCGCATGTGTTAAGATGTTATGCTCAGGCTGCGAATGCCTGTGCTTATGGCAGTCAAGAGGACAGCCAAGTGACTCACCTCCTGCCAGAAAATGAACACATACAATTAACATCACATCCCATCATCCTCAGCTGAGTGAGCAGGCCCGTAATTGGCTGGCTGACCAGCCTGCGTGGCTCCGGGTGGCAATTTATTCTGGGAGCCATGCAGTTTACCCTGGGCGGCTAACGGCCCCTGTGCCATAACCTGGCTGAGGCAGCGGGGACATCATTAACACTTCACTGGGCCTGCAGGACACACACCCATCATCCACTATACACCACCCACAGCCACTAGCACACAGGGTAAATTGGAGGAACAGGGTAAAAATAATAATCATAATGTCAATTTAGCCACTTGTAGTGAGTGTGTTCACTGATCAGATGGCAAATTAGGATATTTTTAAAAATTTTATGGCGAAAAAATGGAATTGCAGTTTTCTGAACTGAGAGCAGACAGCCTAAAGATTACCTTTAATTACTAATGTGTAATGAAACAAAGGTTATTCCCTCCCTGGGCAGATAGGATAAGGGAATCTCAGTTCAGTCTTTTCTAACCCTGACCTGTGAGCTTGAGTGAGTGTGTGTGTGTTTGTGTGTTTGGTATGCAATTGTCTAACCCCAAAACAATGTGTGAGGAGAGAGGGTGCTCCCTAAGTGAAGTAATGACCTTGCCTTGTCACAAGGAAGACATGTGCGACACACTTCCATATTGGTCGGAGGGCAACATTGTTAGAGAGTCAGTCTCGACTCTGGTTTGTGTGTCCATTTAAAGGTCTTCATCTGCTGTCCTGGCCCTACACCTCTTCACCAACCGGTTGTCTTTAGGTGTGAGGAGAAGCGGTGCACATGCACGGCTCCATCTCAGGGAACACTTTAAGGAGGGACAAATGAACTGTCCCAGCTAAATCACTGTTCTCTTCAATCTCAGGTCATTTAGACATGAGAGTCAATATTTATTTTTGTATCCCAATCATCTAGTGTGTTTTCAGGCTGAGTTAGCACCCGCTGATTTCCAGCTATGTCTCCCAACATGCCTTCTCCCTGTGTCTTCTTCCTGGCTGTGATATTCCCAATTCATGCATCTCTTATCTCAGGACTTTCTCTCGCTCTCTGATGACACACACACACACACACACACACACTCGCACACACACACACA